>PVKS010001672.1:0-135293 GCA_004027875.1 Aplodontia rufa
TAGATGTAAATGTAATGGACTATCCTTCCCTCATGAGTTTTTTTTTTTTAAAGAGAGGATAGTGATTAAGAGAGAGAGACAGAGAGAATCAATTTTTATTGAGTTTTTCACAGGGCTTTTGTTGCTCTGACACTTGGTTGTGTACGTGGTACTGGGGTTTGAACCCGTGCACTTGTGCATGATAGGCAAGCACTGTAACTGCTGAGCCACGGCTCCAGCCCCCAGTTTTTTTTCTTTGAAACAAAACTTATAACACCATCAGTCTGATATTTAATGTGTGTGGAGAAAATATGCACATAATTTTATTCAAAAGGTGGTGAGGGGGGTTGTAGATTTAGCTCAGTGGCAGAGTGCTTGCCTAGCATGTGCAAGGCCCCAAGTTCAGTCCTCAGCCCTGAAAAAAAACAAAACAAAAAAAACCAAAAGGTGGTGAGGGTGAAGAGACCTATGTGGAAGTAAGGCTTCTGCACTTCACTGGAAGGGGTAAAAATTCAACGCCAGTGAGCTGCAATTAATTTCATATCCGGAATGCCCACTAAGGATGCTATGTAAAGTGGCATGCAAAAAACAGTAACTCAAAATGTAAGTTTTAAAAGTATTCCAACAACCCACAGGAAGACAAGAAAAACAGAGAAAAAAGAAATATAGGAGGCAGACACAAAAAAGTTATTAAATGATAGTCTTAAGTTTTAAAATGTCAACAATTAACTTAAATGTAAATAGTCTACATTCATCAATTAAAAGTGATTGGCAGGATGGATTCAAAGAAAAACATAAGCAAAGCATTTCAAATATAACAGTATATGCATACTAAAGCTAAAAAGATGGAAAAGATACATCATATGAACACTAACTAAAGAAGAAAAACTGGCCATATTAATACCAGATAAAGCAGACTTCAGCACATAAAATTACTAGGAAAAAGGGATATTAGCTAATGATAAAACAATCCCCATTTAGACGACATAGGAATCTTAAATGAATGGGCATCAAATAGCCAAGCTCCAAAACACTCATACAATTGGAAGAAACAGAAAAATCTAAGATTATTCTGAGAACCTCATTCTCAGAAAATGATAGAACTACTAGACAGAAAATTAACAAAGGTGTAGAAGACAAAGCACCACCATTAGCTCGTGGGGATCTGAGGAAGCGTCACTCCTTCTAGGTGCTCATACCACATTCACCAAGCACAACCACACACCAGGATCTAAAACAAACCTTAACACTAAAGAAACCTGAAATGATACTGAATGTGTTCTCTGATCATAATCAGACTAAAAATCAATAATAGGAAGACACCAGGGAAATCTTCGAACAGCTGACCATAAAAGAATCAAAGTAGAAGTCTATAACAGAAAGAGACAGCAGGAAAATCTGCAAACACTGGGAAATTAAATAAAAGCCGGAAGCAGCAAGGAAAGAACTATTACATTTTACAAGTCTTAGCCCAACTTCATACTTTAAGAAAAATACTGATATTATCTCTTTTGTTTGAGGTGGTTACTGAGATTATCATAGCTCTTTCTTTCTTTTAAATAAGTTTTTGTTTAGACACAGTTTTTAAAAACCAGTAACATTAAAAGTTAGAATTGTCCCCTGCCCCATTTCACCTTCACTTTCTACCCCCTCCCTGAAAGAATTAAGCCGTCAAGCAGTTTCTTCTAGTATTTCTAAATAACACGCTGGTGTTGATTTTTCTAGCATTAATCCATGACTTTCCACCGTGGAAGGCGAGGCAGCGGCTCTGTAAGTATGAACACCTAATTTTAAGGGTCACACAGACATAGCTGCTACTGACCAGAGAGGAAGGAGGTAGAGTTCTGAAGGTTCTTTTCAACTGGCATGAGCGTATCAATCCATGATCAAATTAGGTAACTACTCCTCCAAAACTTTTACACCTTTAAAAAATGTATGAGTTCTTGACTAGATGCAAGCTGATGTTTCAAGGGTTCACTAAAGACTTCAGGAGGTCTGAAGAAATGACAAAGTCCAGCACTTTTTGATATTTCCTATTGTTCAGCTTGTCCTTACACAACACCAGCCCTTATCAAGCTTCACCTGTAAATCTGGCTCTAGAAGACTATGTGGTTATATGCCACTAACAGCAAATGCTGAAACTGGGAGGAGGAATTGAGAGGCCCAAAGGTTTGAAACAAACATCTTCCCCTTAATTCCCCGGAATTTTACACCAGGCATTTTTATCATCATCTTCTCATTTAACGCTGGAAACCCTGTGGAGTAGGTATTACTGTCCCCATTTTATAGTAAGGCTATAAACTAAGGCTCGGAGAAGAGAGAGAACTTGCACAAGGTCATAAAACTAGGATATGACAAGCTGGGGTTTTAATATTACCCCAAATTTACACCGTTTCCATTATACGCTCTGTGCTGTTTCTAGGCTGGCTGGGAACGCACTCAACACCCTGTCTCAGTTCTTAGCAGCGGCTGGTATGTGGCCTCAGAGGGTTAGGGGGCTTCCTTTCAGACTGTGCGAGGGGTCATAAGCACACTATTGAGAATCCTCCTGGTGAGCAGCTCTTGCTAGGTAATGAATTAGGGGAGGCCTTAGGTAGAGCAAGCAACTGCCAAAGAACCTCAGTCCTCCTCACACCTGCCTTCTGAACCAGTCTCCTCCCTGCCCCTGGCTGACACCATCTTCCTCTCCCTGTTTTGGCTCTCTAAGGTCAGAGAGACTCAGGAGGCTAGGATATGGTTTTTCTCCTGCCCCACAATATCCCCCAAGGCCACATCAGTCCCCGCATTGCCTGGCAGCCCATACCAGTGTGAAGCTCTTGGGTGAGGCGGCCCAGCGCTTGACCGTGGTGAGGGGCCACTCCTGCAGCACCTCCTTGGTCTTCTCATCCACACGCATCACAGAGTCCTTGGTGATCCCCAGCAGGCGAGGCACCAGCTTGTTCTTGCCTTTCATCTTTTCCTGGAATAGGAGAGAACAAGCATGAGTGCTCTCTCTGAACACACCAGGGCTTTGTCAGAGTTGACCTACAGTCACCCACATACACAGGCAGGGCAATTGGAAAATCAAGGTTCCAAGGCCAGGTGAATAACCTACGAAATGGAAGGACAGAAGCTAGAACAGAAACACCAGAAAACTAGAACGATCAGCAAAGGAATGTTTCCTGTGAAGAGATGCTGTTCAGCAGGGCACGTTGCTCCCAAACAGACGTCAGAAAGAAGAGACAGACCTAAAAAGATACACAGAGTAGAAGACCCTAAGGCGAATTCCAAATGCTACTGCTTCAGCAGCCTAGTCAGCAAGTATCAAAAGAGGGTTAATGTGGAATTTATGTAATCTAAAATGAAGTAAAACTGCCAAACTACAGTCTTCTCCCTATGAGGAGACATGGCCCCCTTCTTTTCTAAAAAGATCTGTGCAATATATTTCCATCTAAATCTTTTGTTTTTGGTATTTTTGCAAATCTATTGACTCTTAAAATATCTTTAATGATTAGTTTTAATAGCTTTTTGATCTAATAATTTCTATTGAAAGAATAGATTCCTATCACATTCATGTCAAAACCAATTCAAGATAAATTAACAATTTAGGAAAAGTATAAGGTAGATATTTCTGTTATACCTGGGTGAGAAATGGCTTTCTAGCAAAAATACCAAAATAAGAAGTGATTAAGGAAAAGATCAATAGCTTCAACCCAGAATATGCATGCTTTGATACATCTTACAGCGTGAGAGAGACAGAGGAGGGGAGACAAAGAAGGGATGAAGAGAAGGACGGGGAAAACAGATGAAAAGGAAAGAAACCTCACTATAAGAAAAAAAAATAAAGAGCAAACTACTGGAGAATAAATATTTGCAACAAATATAATAGTTAAAGACTATATACTATCTGAAGTTCTCATAAGTCAACAAAAATAATTACTTAAAAATATGAACAGGAGGGCTGGAGCGGTGGCTCAGCAGTTACAGTGCTTGCCTGGCATGTGCAAGTACATGAGTTCAAACCCCAGCACCATGTATGCAGTGAAGTCTCAGAGCAACAAAGGCCACATGAAAAACTAAATAAAAATTGTTTCTCTCTTTCTTCCTCTCTCTCACTGTCCCTCTCTCTCTTAAAAAATATGAGCAGGAAATGTATTCAAGACAATAAAAGCCAATAAAATGTTATGTCAAATAGTTTTTAAAAGAATTAATTCTCAGAATTGAGAAAGATATGAAGGGGGCCCATACTAATAACAAAGCCTTTGGAAAAAAAATGTGTGAATATCTATCCAAAATCTTAAAAATGTTTCTGTTTCTCATAGAGCTTGCCTTTAGGAGCTTCTTTCTTTTTAAAAAGTCACAAATATGAAAAAAAAAACCCATGCAGAGTTTATTAAAGTGAAAAACTAGAGGAAAAACCCCAGTTTTCAATAAGATGGGATTTTATAAATTATGGCATATCTACATAACAGGTTATTCCACTCTATCAAAAATTATATTGTAGGAAAGCAACTTATTTCATGGAAATAAATGATTTATAATAGATGAAACAGTATATACGGCCCAATCTGACATGAAATGAAAATTTAAAAATAGATTTACATATAGTACATGAAAAAGCAGGGGCAACCCTTAAGCCATGTGATTTGTATTATTTTCTTGTGCTTTTCCTTATTCCCAAACTTCACTTAATACACTTTCAGTAAAACTTTTCAAATAATAGTTGCTGGAACCGAGCAACGCCTAAACTGCTCTTCTCAGAGGAAGGAGCATACATTCACACAAGTAAGGTATGTATACGTGGGCAAGGGCACCCACACCCAACACTGGGCCGTGCCCAAAACACTACTTAATATGGATCACCCACTCATCTACAGAGCATCTCCAAAAGATTGGTATCATCACTTTTTTTCTTTTTGCAATGAAATGGCTATATTAATTCCTTTAAGAATGACAATGGCAAGTGTTAAAACCCACAAATTGGGCACAAATTTGAGGAGCTCAAAAACATCTCTGACTTCAAAACGCAGACTTTCCACCACAGAACACTGTCTTCATGATGGAAAGTAAAAAGAGAAAAAGCTGAAATCTACCCCCATCTCCTGCAGTGGGCATGTCATGAGCCCCTGACAAGATGGTCACAGCACACCTCTGGCTTCCTTGCATGAGGACACGATGGCATGAGTAAGCTGTGTGGTGTCTGAGAAGGGGAGCATGGCACTGCATGAGCCTAAAGTCCTTAAAAAACACTGAGAAGAGACAGATTCTTTTAAAAAGAGGCCAGTTACACATGAGGGGTAAAAACCATGCAGTGAAGACAGGGACAATTAAACCAATCTGGCTTTCGGAGCTACACAGAGACTTAGGTGGAAAGGTGCTAGGCAGCTAAGTCACACAGGTTTGGTGCAAACCCAGTTGCTGGGACCCAGGAAGGGATCAGAGATGAACTAAGGTCCATGCTGTTCTTACCCCTTCCCATGTGCACCTTTGCCAGGCAAGGGAACATGACTCCTGGTAGATCTCCCTGTTTAAGATCTTTCCAGCTTCAGAGAGGAAGCCACGGTGGACAAGCAACTTACAGTGGACATTCCATCAACAGGTCACAAGTGGGAAAGGGGACATAGGGAACTAAAAAAAAAATATTGAAACTGGCAACAGAGACTGCTATCAAGGGATACAATTATTTGTGGGTATCAAGGGATACCCACAAAACAGAGCAGCTAGAGAAAGTTGAAATAGAAAATGACTCAGATCTGGGATAGCACTCTTGGGTCTTCCCCAATGCCAAGACCTGCCTTAGGTCCTCAGTGACAAAGATGTCAGGAGAGGGCCACAAGGTAATTAGGCTCCCTCTTCCTTCTTATGCCTCAGATGTCAGCCCTTCCCCACTCCATCTTTCCTTTCCAACCTTCAACTTGCACAGACTAGCATTCTTTATCTCTAGGAGATAAATGCAAGCTAAGGTTGGCTCCAGGAAAGACCCATCTATATCATATATTAACACATGCACACCCAGACTACAGCTGTGATTTCTGCCAGCCATTTAGAAACTTCTCTGTAGAGAAGGTCCTGATGAGGTTGGGTTGGTTTTGAAGATATCTTCAACTTGCACAACTCAGAGGCAGGAGAAAGTAGGCATTCTACCAAGGAGAGGCAGCATCCATTATTAAGCCTAGTTCCCTCCTCTTTCAAACATTTCTTGACCTCAATACCGTAGGCTCAGTGCAGGTGGCCAGGTGTGATTAAGTTTGCTTGTCAGCCAGCTCTTTTCACAGGGGATGGACTGAGTCTTACGTCACTTATGCCTCACATCTGAGATTCCAGATTGGGTGAAGAGATGTCTTCGGGCTAAACTTTGGCATGCCTCGGCTCTCCCCACTCACTTCAACACAGCCTCAGCCCACAGGCTCCTCCCCAGGATCCCACCAAGTTCACAGGAGTTCTTTGTTGACTTGGTGTCAGAGAACTGGCTTGTATGTTTTGCTTTGCCATCAGTACACTTTTTCCTTTTAGGGGCATGACAGAATGGATTGGCCATCCTAAGAGCAAGACTACCTGTTGAAGACTGTTCAGTAGTCATTCCCCTTTCTGAAAATGACTGGCAGTCCATTCTGACTTCAGTCATGATTCTGAGATTCTCCGCATGCCGTACTCTGTGATACTTTCACGGTTCAGGGCATAAGAGGGTCAGCTCCCCATGTGTCTCATCTCAAGGCTCTGGCTTTGACTGCAGGGACATCTCACAGGCAAATGCTGAAGCAAAGTGTTATACCAGGATAACTTTTTCTGGAATCAAATGATCTTATGCAGGTAACGGGAAATGCCTTACTTTGGCTTAAGAGATTTCAATTTAGCAGATCATGATGAAATGCATAAGTTAATCAAAGAGGAAGAACAGACATTTACAGATTTCTTTTTTGAGGTCTTCTATGAGACAGTCCCCTTTTCTATAGTATCTTATTTAAACCTCATAAAAAGCTAATTTTATAGGGGAATAAATCAAGGCTAATAGATGGAACCACCATTTATCTACGATCAGACTACTAAGTAGCAAAATCAGGATCCAAACCGAGGACTTATTTTTGAAGCACATTTCCTAGTTATTGAGAATACTGTTGCATAATGTTGTTTTCTGTGGACTCATTATATGATCTATAGACAATCTCTAAACAAAAGTGGGAAAACTACAGCCAATGCCAAATCCAGCTTATTGCCTAATTTTTAATGTCTTGGTAGTTTAGAATAAATTTTTTTTAAATCAAGAGGAATATTTTCCAAAACATGAAAATAACAAGAAATTTGAATTCCAGAGTCCATACATAAAGCTTTATCCTAATATAACCAGGCCCATTGATTCACATATTGCCTACAGCTGCTTTCATACTACTTTTCTTAGGGTAAAGCTAAGTGGTATGGCTGGAAAAGCCCAGGATGTTTATTATCTGACTGTCACAGAGAAAGTTTGCCATCTGCTGATCTACATTCATGGAGGCTAACAATCAATTAAAAAGTCAGAGACGTCAGGGCAGGGATTCATAAGACAAAGGGTAGAGTTTATCAAGTATCTTCATATTCTAGGCATGGTGCTTGTTTACACACAGTAGCACCAGAACCCCATAAGGAACCGACATTCTTATCTTCGGATGAAGAGACTGAGATTTAGAGAGGGCAGATAGATCCCTGGAGGTCACTAACTTTCTGTAGTTTCTTACAAGGGTGGATATTGCCTTCCTGTATTCTAGGTTGGTCTTCCCTACCCCCACATGTGAGCACTTCTTCTATAACAACAAAGCTCAACATTGAAATCAAGACAAAGTGTTCAAGAATGTAGAAAATACATGATGAAAGCAGTCATAAACATATCAAACAATATATCTGTAACTAATCTCAAGGTTGTGGTATAGTTAAGTATGTTCAAAATTAGTGTTTAATTGTTCAGCAAATTATAATTTCATGGACTTATTTAGATTTTCTAACAGAAGCCTATAAAAGTCATGCATAAGAAGCTGGAACACTCCTAATTTATATCCTAAATTATGCCAATGATCCTCCTTCACAATGGTCAGTTACGCTATGTTCAAACTGCAATGTTCAGTTTGAGGTCTGAGAAATCTGCTACTTATCTTTAAAAATTATTATCCCTTAGGCAGATAATTTTTGAGGGGCCTATTCAGCACATGATCTTTTTATCATACACTGTAAATGGCTGTGCTCATTTTTATGTACATACACCAAGGGCTGAATTCACGCTTGACATGACTTACTGACTTAATTGGCTTATTTACTGAAGCTAGCAGTACAACTAAAAATTCAGTGATTTATGTATAATGTAACACATATAGTATCTGTATGCTTAAAATTTCAAAACATTGGTGAAAAAAATCAAGGAGGACCTAATTCTATGCTCAGATTGAAAGACTCATAAAAAATAACAATTTTCTCCAAATTGATCTCTAACTTTAATGCAATTCCATCCAAAATCCCAGCAAGTGTTTTTGTAGATATGGACATTTGTTCCAGAGTCCATATGGAAATGAAAGGACCTCAGAGAGCTAAATCAATTTTGAAAAATAAAAGCGAAGGGAATCACTCCACATGACGTCAAGGCCAACTATACAGCTGCAGTGATCACCAGTGAGGAAGTTGCTGAGGGACACAGAGATCAACAAGCAGAACAGAGGACCAGGAACCACACTCACACAAATATGCTCAAGTGAATTTTGAAGTGATACAAAAGCATTTCAGTGGAGGAAGGAAAGTTCTGTCAACAAATGATGCTGGACCAACAGGACATCCACAGGCCAAAAGCACACCCTGAGTTAACCAGATTGTACAAAACGAACTCAAAATGGATTAAGGACCTACATGTAAAAATGTAAAGCTAAAAAAAAAAATCAAGGGAAACAGGAGAAAGTATTCAAAACCTAGGGGTAGACAAAGAGTTCTTAGATACAAAACCTAAAGCAAAGAAAAATAGATAAAATATGCCTCATCCAACTTAAGAACTTTTGCTCTGCAAAAGACCTTGATAAGAAGATGAAAAGACAAGATACAGACTGGGAGAAAATATTTGCAAACCACATATGTAACAAGGAATTGGACCTAGAACAAATAGAAAACTCTCAAAACCTAACAGTAAAAGAACTTCAAGCAATCTAATTAGAGACAGGCAAAAGACATGCACAGACATTTCACTGCAGAGGATACAGAGACAATAAGCAAGCACATGAAAAGACATTCAAAAGTCATTAGCCTTCAGAAAAATACAAATTAAAGTCCCAATGACATATCATTAAACATCTGTCAGAGTGGCTGAAATGAAAAAATGATACCAAATTCTGGAAAAAGAGGCACAGAAACTGAACAATTCATGTGCTAGTGGTAGGACTGTAAAAGGCTGGGTACAGTGGCACACATCTGTAATCCCAGTGACTTGGGAGGCTGAGGCAGGAGGACTCAAAGCTCACCAACATGGCAACTTAGCAATATACTGTCTCGAAATAAATAAAAAGGGCTGGGAATGTAGCTCAGTGGTAGAGTGTCCCTGTGTTCAATCCTGAATAGCCAAAAATTTAATTAAAAAAAAAAAAGAAAGAAAGAAAAATGCAAAATAGCACAATCACTTTGAAAAACAGTTTGGTAGTTTCTTACAAAGTTAAACATGTACTTACCATATGGCCCAGAAATTGCACTCTTGGGCATATAACCCAGAGAAATGAATGCTTATGTACACACAAACACTTATACACAAACATTTATAGCAGCCTGAGTCATAATAATTCCAAATTGAGAATAACCTAAGTGTCCTTCAATGAATAGTTAAACAAACTCTGGTACACCCATACCATGAATACTATGGAATAGAGAGACATACAACTTGGATCACAGTCTCATACATAATGTCTGACTTCAGTTATACAACATTATTGAAATAACAACAATTAGATGGAGACAGATGTGTGGTTCCCAAGGATGAGGGGAGGCACAGTGGCTGGAGAGATGCAGGAAGTGTGCATGGCCCTGAAGGGTAGCAAAGGGATCCTGTGGAGATGAAGCAGAGCTCTGTTACTTGATTATGGTGGTGGTTACACAAAACCACATACACAGCATTGCAGAGAATTAGGCACACACACAAATAAGTGAACTCTGAGTTCACCAGTGAACTCTAAGTTCTGCATACCGTACCAATTTCATGGTTGTGATTTTGTACTATAGTTAACACTGGAGGAAACTTAAAAGATACAAAAGATTGTTCTGCATTTTTTAAACAGATTTTTTCAGCTATAAGTCACATACCATACAAATCACCCATTTAAAGTGTATGATTCATATTCCGTGCTTTTGCAATTGTCAAAATGAATCCAATTGGTGTGTATAACTAAACAGAACCAATAGAAAATTTAAAAAGTAAAGAAGATGTATGATTCAATGGATTTCATTCACGAAGTTGTGCTGTTATGACCCAATTTTGGACCATTTTCATTACATCAGAACAAACCATGTATGTGACAAGGGTTTGGGCCTAGAGCAAATGAAGAACTCTCAAAACCTAACAGGAGACAAGTAAGGGCTCTGTAGCTATCAATACTACCCTGTATCCATTTCAAAATATCAGTGTCATGCTTAACAGGAAAATGCTAAAGGGAAATCTAACAACTGGGGTTATAGCAGATTTATCTATCATCTCATTCCCCTGTACATATCAATCCCCTATCCTCTGCATCCCACCACACCCCTAAGCAAATACCGACCTACTTTCTGTCTAACAGATTTGCCTATTCTGGACATTTCATACAGATGGAGCAATATAGCGTGCAGTCTTTTGTGCCTAGTGTCTTCCCCTTAGTATAATGTTTACTAAACTCATCCATGTTGCAGCATGCCTTAGTCCTTCATCTTTTTTATGGCTCAAAAATATTTCATTGTATGGTTTTACCATAAACTGCCTATCTACTCATCAGCTGATAGACAGTTGTGTTGTTTCTATAGACTTGCTGAAGGCTGCTGTAAATATACATGTACAAGGTTTTATACATATTTCTGCCTCCAGTTCTGTGTGTGTGTATACACCTACAAGTGCAACGGCTGGGTCATATAGTATCTCTGTGCTTAATCAGTCAATGCTGTTTTTGAAGTGGCTGTGCCATTCTGCGCTCCCACCAGCAGTGTATGAGGGTTCCAATTTCTCCATATCCTTACCAACACTCATTATTACCTGGCATTTTGGTTCTGTATCATTAACTTCCTATGAATCTATGATTGTTTCAAAACAAAAAGTTTAAAACAGGGTTTACCTTATCTTGTTATAGCCACAGCAACTAGCTATAATTTTGTTCTTTCACATCCCAAGGTTATTAGTTTTTTTCATTTTTATATCTGTCTGCATTTCTCAGGACTTCCAAAACAATGTTAATGGGAAATGAGACGATAGGTAAATCTGCTATAACCCCAATTGTTAGGTTTCCTTCCAGCATTTTCCTGTTAAGCATGATATTGATAGCTTTGAAATGAATATTCTATTCTATTGAACAAGCTCACTTACATTCCAGAATTTCAAAGAAATATTTCTAAGGAGATATTGAATTTTATCAAAAAATTTAGTGGCTTTGCATCAAAAATCATATGATATCTTATTTGTTTTTCAGGCCTCACTCATTAGTAACATTGAATCATGCCTGAATCATCAGTTTTACTACCTTGAGAACAAGGCAAATTACGGCCAAGTAAGTTGCATTCATCAGAGACAATTATGAAATAAAATGACATACTAAATGAGATCATCAAGCAAAAAATTAAAGAGAGCCACGAGCTTTAACATTGCACAAGGTGACAAAAATAAAATTAATGAAAATACATGTATTAACTTTAACATGTATTTAAAAGTTATAAGTGTCACTAACTTTCTTAACTCTTCTTTCTCTTCAAAGAGATGTAATTAAAAGAAAAAGAAGAGAAGGAGGGAGGGAGGGAGGGGAAAGGGAACAGAAGGGAAAAAGGGAAGGAAGAAGAAAGAAAGGAGAGAAATTTCTCTCTTGTTTTGCACTACCCAATTTTCTAAAGGAGATTTGGGCAAACTTGCAAGACCTTGTTACAACCAGGGAATCATCCCACTGGTCGCTGACAGATTTTTCTTAGGCCCTAACTTGTTGTCTCTGGGGAACAAATTTATTCTTTCTTCACTTTGCTGTTCGGTGCTTTTCCTTTGTATTTACGTATGTTTTTCTGCAAGTTATTATCCTACATTTACTGACCTGAATGCAAGAGGCATGAACTTTTTTTTTACACATCACAGAAACTGACTCTGTCTAAACGCTGATGTTATTAATGTAAGATAATGTGAACGCCAGAGATGAGTTTCATACTTGAAGAGCCACAGAAAAACTCAAGAAAACAGATGAAAATTGGTGCCATTATCAGTGGACTGCTGAATGCCTGTTTAAACCCTGAAGTGCCAGAACTCATCTACCACTGGCTCCTGCACAACACTGAAAAATGAGCAATCTTCTCCCCGGAGCCATGTGCAGGTGGTTGCTGGGATGGAGGAAGTCACCTCAGCTAAAGCAGCATTGTCAATGGTCATAGCTATCTGTGAATCAAAGACCTGAGTTCAAGACCTGGCTCTTTTAGTTACCTGTCTTATGGCTCTGGGAAGTCAATGGATCCTTCTGGGGCTCTGTTTTCTCACTTACAAGCAGAAGCCACTGAGTGGTTAATCGATTTGAATGAGATATGCCTGGCATATAACTACTTCCTAAATATTGTTGTTAGTATTGATAAATAGAATTGTTGTTACCTAGATGGCATCAGTACCATTCAAAAATTCATTCATATTTTAAAGCTTATTAAATATCAAAGTTTCTCTCTCTAAATTATTTTTCTTAACAAGGTGGTTGACATAGGCTTCTTTCATTGGCAAGGTTTTCTGATGTTTAACTGAGCGGGTTTGGTTGGTGTAACTAACTAGCACAAAGCATATACCTCTCTGAAGCATAACATCTTGATTCCTCTTTGCCCCAGGGGAAGCAGCTTGCTTCTGTGAGGGGTAGGATCAAGAGAAGCCTCCAAGATAATACCAGAATACCCTTCTTTTGCAGTTCTCCTGAGCTGTGGGAATGAACCCTCCCCTGCTTTACCCACTCTGTCTCTGGACTATCCACTTCAGTCCCTGAGAGCAGCTGCAACACACTTGATTCCATCCCCATCTGCTGTAAGCAACAGAAGAGGACTTACATATGGCAGAGCTTTCTCTAGGACCCACAGCAAGAGGAAGAAAGACCTGGAGTCACAGTAACACAAGAAATCAGTGAAACCTCCTAGGTGGATGACAGACATTGATCAGCCCAGGTCAGGAAGAATGAAGGTGGAAGGATGCTGGTGGGGGCACTTGTCAGTTAACTGAAGAGACACCCCTCAAGAGCCTACCCAGCCCATGCATAGACTGCATTCCAAAGACACACACCTTTTGTCCTAGAAGAAAGACAAATGATTCCCACGAAAACAGATCCAAAGACCACCAAAATTCCACAACCTGTCTTAGATATAAAATTAAGTACTATCTCTGCAACATGAATTCAGTTTTGTTTGTAGTGGTCAACAATCTTCACTTAGTCCAGAGGATTCCAGATGGTCGTAAGACATTTTCAGGGGAAAGAACAGGCAGAAGCGAACTTACTCCTTCATGACTTCACAGCAGCACAGTGATCCCACTCAAGGCACCGCTGTCCAGAGGCTGTGCGGGCAGCCAGGCTCTCTCACCATCCTGGCTGCTCCCGCCCTTCTTGTCTGTGCTACAGTTGAACTCAAGCCACCCCTGGCTAGATGCTACATTCACAAATGCCAGGGGTCTAGGTGTGACCAACCAGGCTTAGCAGCAAACACTTTAATGAAAGAAGAGGGTGGCATAGATAAACACTTTCTCCATCCTGCCCGACTCACCTTTACCAGGAAAAAGGACACACCATACGTCCGGAGGGACCGGGCTAGTTTGACGTACTTGACCTTGGCTTCTATTTCACTCATCTCTCCACAGTTCTTATGCTCCTGCAAAAGTGACAGTGGGAAAGGATCCATTACTACAGCTCTGCCAGCAGGTGGACTGGTGAGAGGTGATCACTACAGGCAGGGCACAAACGGGCTCCGCGTGGGAAGTGATACTTATGTCTGACATCCCTCTGTGACAGAGGCATCTGCTGACCAAGAAGCAGGGCATGCAGAAAGTTCAGTTTGGGGCTTTTAAACTAAAGCTTGAGTGGCTGGAGCAGTGGTTCAGGGGTTAGGGGCTTCCCTGGCATGCAAGAGTACGTGAGTGCAAACCCCAGCACCACGTACACAATGAAGTCTTGGAGCACCAAAAACCACACGAAAAGCTAAATAAAATTGACTCTCTTTCTCTTTCTCTCTCTCTCCCTTTCTCACTGTCCCTCTCTCTTAAAAAAATAGTTTGAACCCAAGCAGCCTATACTTTTTACAACTGAGTCCAACAATTTGTGCATGTGTGTAGTACGGCAGGAACAGGTCTGTAATTACAATCAGGTCTTAAGAGTTCAGAGCCTACACTTTTTTTTTTTTTTGTATTAGGGATTAAACCTAAGGATGTGCTTTACCACTGAGACACATTGCCAGCCCCTCTATTTTTTATTTTGAGACAGGGTCTTGCTAAGTTGCTTAGGGTCTCTTGAACTTGTAGTCCTCCTGCCTCAGCCTGCTGAGCTACTGGGATTATAGCCATGTACCAACCCACCTAGCTAGGGCCCACACTTTAAGTGGTAGCTGAAAAGACATTTATTTAAGGACAGTGTCATTCTAACATCTATATCTTTTCCAGAGAGAAGGGTATTATGTGCCTGTACATGACAGAGCTTTGAAATAGAACCAGGTAAAATAATTTGTTTTATACACATGAAATTATATTTTAACTACGATTTCCAGATCAAAGACGACTTTGATATCTTAGATTCACTAAGATGTTTCATAGTCAGGTTGTTGACAGGACTTTTCTTAGTGGTTGCCTGTAATGGACAAGCTCTCTGACATTTAAAATAACCTGGATTTTAAAAATGCATTTGTTCCCCAATTCTAGCTTCAAAAAACAAATCTCAGGACAAAAGAGCTACTCTTAGCTTCTTCCTCAGTGCAGTTTAATGGTCTAACGTCTTGTTTTAATGCTATCGGTGCAGTACCTTTCAAGATGAATGCATGCACATTTTTATCAGAAGGGCTAAGTAACCTTTATCAAGAAAGTATGGATTAAAATAATAAATGTGTCCAAAGCAGAACTGTCAGCTTCTTTACTCTTGAGTCACCAATCACTTATTATGTAAAAATACATGCATGGCATACAAAACTATCATGTGCTGAGGCTCCTTGTGCTAATGAATGAGGATGGAGAGTGAGGAGAATAATAAATTTCTGTACATTTCCAGTACCTGAAATATTCTCTTTTCAGCTCCTCTCTGCTTGATGTACTCTTTGGGCAGAAATTCTTTTAGACTGGGAGACAAAAATTAAAAAAAAAAGTGAGACATTTATCATGTTCTGTGATGATCAGCAAAGAAAAAAGAGATTGTTAATAAAACTCAGTTAAGTCACTAAATCACCCAATACTTTATGGTACAATTAATAACAGGCTGCAATATCCTATGACACATTTAACTAAGGACATGGCAAAACCAGAAAAAAGGGCCAAACGAACACATTTAAAGAGAAAATGTCTAGGATATATTGTGAAGTCAAACACAAAGAACACAAGAATATAGTATGCTACCCTTTCCAAGAAAGGGTGAAATGCTTCTCATTTAAAATATTATTTTATATTGCCTATATATTTTTAAAAGATCATATGGGAATAAACCTAGAACTAACAAAAGTGGTTCTGCATGGGAAAAGGGGGAACACAAGAAGGGACAAGGGTGAGAGTAGGTTCCTCTGAACATTCCTGGTATTACAATTTTTCACTTTGAAGCCATATACATACAATCACATAAAAGCAACATCTAAAAATCTAAAGCAAAGAAATGTACTTAATAGTGTACCATGTTGACAGCATTGCTACAAGGAAAATATTCCAAGTAACTTTGAAGAACAGCCTTTTGGTTATATATCTCCAGTGGAATATATCCTAAGAGTGAAATAAGGCTGCCCATTTTCACCACTTTTATTCAATATAGTCCTTGAGACCCTGGCTGCTGCAATCAAGCAAGAGGAAGAAATTAAAGGGATAAGAATAGGAAGGGAGGAAGTCAAAATATTCCTTTTTGCTGATGATATGATCCTATATCTGGAATATCCAAAAAAACTCCACAGACAACTGCTAGAGCTAATAGACAGATTTGGCAAAGTAGCAGGCTATAAGATCAACACCCATAAATTAATTGCTTTCCTATACACCAACAATATTAGGGCAGAAGAAGAAATTAGGAAACCGGTCCCATTCACAATATCTTCTAAAAGAATATTGTACTTGGGAATTAATCTAACAAGACAAGTAAAAGATCTCTACAATGAAAATTATTGAACACTGAAAACAGAAATTGCAGAAAATCTGAGAAGATGGAAAGATGTTCCGTGTTCTTGGTTAGGCAAAATTAATATAATTAAAATGGCCATTCTGCCAAAAGCACTGTATAGATTCAATATAATCCTCATCAAGATTCCAATGTCATTCTTTGTAGATATAGAAAAAGCAATTCTCAAATTCTGGAACAACAAGAAACCCCGAATAGCCAAAACATTACTAAGCAAGAAAGACAAAACAGGTGGTTTTGCAATGCCAGATCTAAATTTATACTATAGAGCTGTAGTATTAAAAACAGCATGGTACTGGTATCAAAATAGGAATGAAGACCAATGGAATAGAATAGAAGACTCTGAGATAAACCCACAAATCTTTAAACATCTGATCTTTGACAAAGGGGGTCAAAATATAACATGGAGGAGAGACAGCTTATTCAACAAATGGTGCTGGACAAACTAGATAGCCACTTGCAGAAAATTGAAATTAGATCCTTATCTCTCACCTTGCACAAAATCAAATCTAAATGGATCAAGGAATTAGGAATTAAACCAGCTACCATACAAATGCTAGAAGAAAAATTAGGACCAACACTCCAGCGTATGGGAGTTGGCAACAACTTCCTCAACAAGACTCCCAAAGGGAAAGAATTAAAGTGAAGAATTAATGAGTGGGATGCAATTAGAAAGTTTCTGTACAGCCAAGGAAATAGTCAAAATAGTCAAGAGACAACCTACAGAATGGGAGAGAATCATGGCCTGTGATACCTCTGACAGGGGACTAATATCCAAAATTTACAACAACTCAAAAAACTCAATGACAAAAACACAAACAATCCAATCAATAAATGGGCCAGAGGGCTAAACAGAAATTTCTCAATAGAGGACAATGAGTAAGCCAATGAATACATGAGAACGTATTCTAAATCACTGGCAATCAGAGAAATGCAAATCACAACTACATTAAGACTTCACCTTACTCCAGCCAGAGTGACAAAGATAAAGAATACAAATAATAACAAATGTTGGAGTGGTTGTGGGGAGATAGGAACACTAGCACACTATTGGTAGAATTACAGACTGGTCCAGACGCTCTGGAAAGCAGTGTGGACACTCTTCAAAAAATTATGGTTGGATCCACCATATGACCCAGCTATCCCTGTTCTGGGTATTTTCCCAGAGGAGTTAGGATCAGCACATTACAGCGACACAGCAAAATCCATATTCATGGATTTTACAATAGCTCAATTTACAAAAGCTAAATTATGGAACCAACCCAGATGCCCCTCACTGGATGAATGGATCCAAAATCTCCAGTATGTATATACAATGGAGTTCTACTCAGCTATTAGAAACAATGATATTGCATCTATTGAAGGTAAATGGACGGCATTGGAAGAAATCATGCTGAGTGAAGTTAGCCAAACCCAGAGAGTCAAGGGCTGAATGGTATCCCTCATCTGTGGAGGCTGGACCTAAACCCAGGCTGGGGAATAAAGTAGACAAACTCATGTATTAGATCCATAGAACAAAAATGCAAAATGTTAATATTTATGACATACAGTTGCAAGGTACTTCATAAGATATTTGAACAAGCTATGCTGCACACCTGTTCAAAAACATAAATGTTTAATCCCATTGTCAAATATATTGAAGACTAACAATGGATGATAAGAAGGGAGGAGAAGAAGAAAAGTTGGAACTGAGATAAAGCAAGGTACATTCCAAGCAGTTATAAATGTCACTGTATATACTATAGTCATATATATATATATATATAAACTATTCTTCATAGGTATAAGAATTATGTCACTATAGTTGGGTTTTTAGGAGCAATACAGGACACAGAAGAAAAGCAAGGAATCGGGATGGGAGAAGGGAAGTAGAGGGGTGTGTGTGGGGGATATTGAACATATTGTATTGCTGATTTGTGTGCATCTAAGAATATGTGACAACTAATCCCATCATTATATAAAACTATAATGCACTAATAATATATATATGTATATAAAGAGTGAAATGAACCACAGAAGATATGTAATTGAGAATGTTTATATTTTAAAACCAATGTCTTTCTCCCTTCTCTTTCTTCATACAAACACATAATATAAAATTAGAGTAGTCTATTATGTGTACGTAGAATGCTATATATAATTAGGATAAAGTAAATGAGTATTCATGTTTATTGTTGGAAACCAAAATTTTCAGCATAAAATAGACAAAAACACTTTGACTAAAAATCCTGCAATCTTTTATCTGAATTGGAAATACTGGCCTGAAGACCTGATTTATTTTTCTTTTTATGAAAAGCATTTTGTAGTTATGACTGTGGAAGAGGACAGAAGCAAGCACAACTTGGTGGCAATAAGTCCTCCAGTGCCTTGACTAGATGATCTCTATTTCAACTAAAGGAACCAGGGAGTCGTGGAGAACTGATTCAATGTGCACCTGAGGCAGATAATGTATTCAATGCTCCCAAGACCTCTTCTGTCTTAGATCAAGAAAGCAGCCAAAATGATACTAGAGACATATCAAGAGATTCCCAATGTCCAAAAATGAGATGATTTTTTAAAGACTTTATACAAAAGAAGACAGGCTTATAAAATGAACCTATCACCTGCTTTCAATAATAATCAACTACAGCCAATCATGACTCACCTATGTCCCTTTCCACAGTCTTCCCCTGGATTATTCTGAAGCCAATCCTAGACATCATATAATTAATTTCAGGTTAAAGGACAATTTTAGCATCAGAAAAATGATGAGTCTGATAATTAAAATGCAGACAATAAAAAATCCACAATCATTTTTTAAATAAGGAGGCTGTTAAAGTATCAGTTCATACTGAAAACTGATAAAGAGAAAGAAAAACATTTTTATTTTAACATTTTTATCTGTGAATGATGGTAAGATTCATTAAACATAGAAGGAATAACAGAAGTCCAAAATCAGTAATTTAAAACTCTTAAGGAGATAATCTATAGATCAAAGGTCACTTCAAAGGCTCCTAAAATCAATCAATGACAAATTGATGGGGAACTTTATAGTAGATGGATCAGTGTGATAACATCTAAATTTTAATAGTAATAAAAGTAAGAAAATCATACAACACAGATATCTCTGGACTGATGTAACTGGAAGTATACAGCACAACCAAGAATTATTACTGGCAACAAGGAAAAAGTGAACACATAATAACCAGAAATTACGTAAGCTCCTGGATCTAAATATGAGTTTACAGAAGGAGGGACAGAGGAATGTTCAGTGCTGCCATTGGGATACAGTCAGCCACATCTATGCATGGGGAATTCTACAAAAATAACCCAAGTTCCTCACACATAAATGGTTTGGTGGTGGAGGTGAAATAGAGGCCACAATAACATATTAAAAGGGATTTAACAAATATATTTACTAGAAAGCTATAGTAACTGAGACGATGTTGTACTGAAATAAGAATAAACACAGGCCAGTGGTCAATTGAATTTTCAACGAGAATTCCAAGGCAATTTTTAAACTAATGTGTTCTGTTTTTTGGTTTTAAAAAAATGGTACTGAGACAACCAGATTTTTACATGTACAAAAAAGGTTTTGGCCTCCATCTCACATCATGCACTAAAACTAACTCAATGTGGATGACACTGAAAGATAATATAACTAATTATAAATGTAAGTAGAATTGTATTTGTAAAATAACTATAACTAAAACTATAAAACTCTCAGAAGGAAAAACCAGAGTAAATCTGTAGGCCCTTGACTTCAGCTATGGTACCAAGAGTTCTCATGTGGCAAAAGAAAACAAAGTAAAATTGGACTACATCAAAGCTGTCAATTTTTGATCTGCAATAGACACCACCAAGAAAGGGAAAATACAGTCCAGAGAATGGAGATAATTGCAAATTATATATCTGATAAAGGAATTGCATTCAGAATATATAAAAATGCTTACAACTAAGAAAAGACAAACTGCTCAATTGAAAAATGGGAAGAGGATCTGAACATTCACTAAACAAGAGAAAAAAATGACCAATACGCACATGAAAATCATGAAAATACATTCAACATCATTAGCCATCAGGGACAGGCAAAGAAAATCCACAGTACAATACTATTACAATCCAACTAGGGTGGCTACATTCATGGCAATGAATAAGTGTTGACAAGCACATGAAGAAACTGCGATCTCTTCACCCACGAGCGGGAATGTAAAGTGGTAGAGTTGCTGTAAAGTGGAGTTCGGTAGTTCCTTAAAACATTAAACAATTATTCCGTGTGTGTGTGTGTGTGTGTGTATGTATTTGGAAAAATGAAAACATGTGCACACAAAAGCTTGTCTATGATACCAAGGTGGAAATAACTCAAATGTCCATCAATTGATGAATGGATAAATAAAATGTGATTTTTCCATACAATGGGAAATTATTAAGCAACCTAAATAAATGAAGTACCAATAATGTTACAACATGAAAAATACTATGAGAAAGTCAAAGAAGCCAGTCACGAGACAAGTTACCTGACTCCAATGATGAGATGTCCAGTGACAGAGACAGACAGGCTTAGGGTCTGCCAGGTCTAGGGATGGGAGTGGGGGAAATGGACAGTAACTGCTAACAGGCAACAGGGTTACTTTTGGGGGAGGCAAAACTGTTCTAAAAATAGATCTCATAATCTAGTGTTTGTATAATCCTATGAATACACTAAGAGCACCAACTTGCACACTTAAAAAGTACAAATTGTAACACATGAACTCTCTCTCAACAAGACTGTTTAACAAAAAACACTCATGATCCAAATGTAATTTGTAGGTCTTGCTAGGATTTTAATATGAAGCAAGTATAAAATGATGCTTTTGAGATGATGGGAGAAATTTTAACATGTTAGGTGTTATATGACATTAAAGAACTGTCACTAATTTTGCTGAATGCTAGGATGGATTTATGGTCTGGGTTTAATTTTAAAGATTCCACTGTTAGAGAAAGACTGAAATACTTACAGAATAAATGACAGAATGGAGTGTGCTTTAAGATATTCAAGCAAAAAAAAAAAAAAAGTGGTGGGGGAGAAGGGGCAGACTCCATGAATGCTTGAATGAAGATGCTCTATTCAAGCTGAAGGACTTCTGTCAGTGAAAGCGAAGCACATTTCCCAAGTGTTCAGGCCTGTTGTCTGAGCACCAGCACAGTACTCTGGTCTCCTCCAGAGACCACAAGCCACTCAGCAGGAGGCAACTAAGACACAGCTAACTGACAGTATTAGCTGTTATGACTATCATCAGGCAACTCTGAACAGAAATGAGAGAGAGGAGGGAGCACCAAACTGAAGAACCACAAAGAGGTACAGACTTCTCTGAGGCCACAGGACTGGCAGTAACAGATCCAGTGACCTCCTAGACTCAGAGGGGCCCACAGCTGCATCAGGCTTCCCCCAGGAGCACACTGCTCAAGATAATGGGGAGCATTGTGAGCTGGCTGCTGTGGTGGGCCTCTGGCCAGCAGCTCGCACATCATTAGGAGAGGGACCTGCCTGAGAGTGACAAAAAAGGCCTCCATGTCAGGTACCCTCAGAACAGTGACGATTACCTGAGTGCCAGGGAGGTGTCCGGTGGCCCAGCTTGGGGAGACAAGACTGGACATCTATGACAAGAAAGTTCTGTGCTACAATACGGTCCCTCTGTTCAAACTCTGTGCAGCCCACCTGAGTCAGCCTCCTATCCACTCTGCAGCAGGTACCCAGAGTAGCCTCAAAGGAGCACTGGAGGCCCCTGTGTCTCTGGAGCTGACTTCAGCTGAGTCAGAGAATTTTAAGAAATGCCTCTTTAGTTCTCTGCCCATTTCTTGACTGTACTGTTTGTTTTCTTGGCATTAAGCTTTTTGAATTCTTTGTATATTCTGGATATTAATCCCCACCAGGATGAGCTGGCAAAGATTACCCCATTCTCTAGGCCTTCTCTTCACACTCCTCATCTTGTCCTTTGCTGTGCTCTTTACTTTGATGCTGTCCCACTTATTGATTTTTGGTTTTATTCTTAAAAGAAGAAACACAAATGGACAATAAATACACGGAAAAATGTTCAACATTATTGGAAATCAGGAAAATTCAAATAAAAACACTGAGATTTTATCTCACTCTAGTCAGAAGAGCAATCATCAAGAATACAAATGATAATAAATGCTGGCAAGGATGTGGGGGTAAAAGGCACACTGCAGATTAGTACAACCGCTCTGGAAAGGAGCATGGATATTCTTCAGACAACTAGAAATGGTACTACCATCTGGCCTAGCTATTCCACTCCTTAGTATTTAGGACTAAAATCAGCAACCACAGAGATAATGATACATCCAAGTTTATAGCAGCACCATTCACAATAGCCCCGTTATGAAATTAGCCCAGTGCCCATCAACAGACGAATGGATTAAGAAAATGTGATATATATACACAATAGTGTTTTGCTCAGCCATAAAATAATGAAATTATAGCATTTTCTGGTAAATGGATGGAACTGGAGAACATCATGCGTAGTGAAATAAGCCATACTCAGAAAATTAAGGGTTGAATGTTTTTTTCTCATGCAGAAACTAGAGCAAAGTAAGCAGAAGAAAAGAATGAGGTCAAATATAAAGAAATTGAGAAGATCTGTAGAGAAGAAGAGGCGATTGAGGGGGAGAAAGGAGGAACAGAAAAGGGGGGAAATGTGGAATAAATTTGACAAAATTATACTATATGTATATATAAATATGCCACAGTGAATCCCACCCTTATGTATATCTATAAATCACCAATTATAAATAAATAAATAAGAGTGAAAAGAAGACCAGTAGAGCAGAGGAAGAAGAATAGGGAAAAGGAAGAGGGAAGGGAAAGGCAGGGGCACTAAGGAATAAATGGAATAACTTAAACTCTATGTATGTATGATTATGTCAAAAGAAGCCCAACTATTACATATAACTATGATGTCAAAAGAAGCCCAACTATTACATATAACTATGATGGACCAATAAAAGCACAGAACAAATAATTTTAAAATGCGAAGTGTGTGTGTGTTGGGGCGGTGGTGGTGGTGCTGGTATTTCTCTCCCAGCAGATCAGTGTGGTGTCAGCGCATGCAGGAAGGCACAGGCAGCCTGTCACCACTACCTGCCAGCCAGCAGGGCAGCAGTTCCAGCTCAGTTGTTTTGATTACCAAGACAGTTCGCAAGGCTCCTAAGCTTCTGGGATGCGGTTACAAGGGAAATGTGTTAGCCTTCTCTGAGCATATGGGTCAGATCAAACCTGATTGGAAATTTTCTAATTAGTAGGTTTTGGCTAAGCAAAGTCTCTCCCATTGCTCCCTTTAATATTCCCATTATAAAAGGGTAGCCATCTAATAGTTCTGCATTTAGACCTCAGTCCTCCTCCAAACACTATGGCCAGCCATGTAAATATCGCCCTTGCTGAATGCAGTGATAATAGTAGATCTCCATTTCTTTAGTGAGTGGACTGGTCAATGCTCTTAGCCCTTCAGGAAGCTGGAAGTTTGCAATGGATTAACACCCCTCGCATGAATCCTAATTTCTGCTCTGGCTAAATCAGCTGCATGTGCTCCCTTCTGTGGCAGCTGGCTGTCTACCGCATGATTACATAATAGCCAGACATATCCCATTTATTGCTACAACAGGATAAAAACCGAGCCATGCAATGCTTCCTAAAGTGCATATTCACAAAGAGTTATCAGAGGCAGGTGAGACAACTATAAAATCCTTAAAAGAAAAAGAATCATAAAAATCTAAAAAAATTCTGTCCTCAGATTGCTTCATGATGGCCTTTAAGTTCCCTCACAGATGATACCCTGTGTGTGGCTCTTAAAAGAAAGACAAGGCAGAAGCTGAATCCAGGATGCATATAAGGAAAAACATCCTGATCCTGCATGAGAGGCTGGGAAATGAATGAGTAAGTCAAAAGTTAAAGGGTTTCTGAGAGGGAGATGCTACTTGTCATGAATCTATACTTTAAAACTCTTTAATCCAACCAACAGAGGACAAAGGGTCTCTGCTATCAACAACTGCCATCAATGATGTTCAAGCACTGTTTCAGGTGATTTACACACAAAAGTAAATTAAATTCTGACAAAAGCCCTACGACATAAAGGCCACACTTTATACACTTTATACAGGTTCTCCAAGGTTCAGTAATGCAGAGTGAGTCATGCACACCACAGCCAGTAGGTCCAGGTTATCTGTGGGTGCAGAGACATGACCTGGCCACAGCACATCTGGAACCTCCCAGTTACCTCTTAATCAAATAACCCGTGTAGTCAGCACCTCCAGCCCTTTAGAAGCAGCATGGAACACCCAATTGGATTATAAGAGGGGCCAGGCGGGGGCATGTAATATTTGAGAAACACTAGAATCAGAGAAAGGGAATTTAAGAAGTAGTACATTTGAGGGAACAGGATCTGGATTCAAAACGAGGTGTTCACTAAAACACCTCTTTCTAAAGAGGAGGTGCAGGGGCTGTAGCAGTAGGCTTGGTGGTTACAGTGCTTGCCCGCCATGTGCAAGTACACAGGTTCAAACTCCAGCACCCACGTACACAGCTAAAGTGTCGGAGCAACAAAATCCATGTGAAAAACTCAAATTGATTCTCTGTCTCTGTCTTTTCCCCTCTCTCTCTCTCTCACACTGTCCTTCTCTCTTTAAATAAAAGAGTCTTTAAAAAAAGATGAGGTGCAGTTGTATTTTTATTATATACATATATGTAAAGGTAGTACATACTGCTTTGAAACACATATACAAACAAATGATTCCTGCAGCCAAGCAAATGAACATACCCATCATCTCGCTCAGATGCTTTTTCTGATTGTGGTAAAAGTACCTAAAAATCTCTTAGCAAATTTCCAGTACCCACTATTATTAACTACTGTCTTTATGCTGTGTATCAGATTTCCAGACTTCTTTACCCTACACAACTGAAACTCTGTACCCTATGACCTCCATCTCCCTATGCCAATCCTCGTAGCCACCATTCTACTGTTTCTACATATTCCAGGGTGGTGGTGGTGGTGGTTTTACTCCTCATATAAGCAAAATCAAGCAGTATTTCAATTTCTGGCTTATTTCACTGTATGTATGTGCATATGTATGTATATATATTATATATAGAGAGAAATATATAATTTATATGTACATATATACATGAAAAATATATATATGAATTTTGGCTGCCTGTACAAGTTATTCCCACAGAGGAGTTCCAAAGATGCCAACAAGTTACCAGGGTGCCTGCTATCATTTGGAGAAGTGTTAACTGCCCCTTATCTGTCACAGAGTTGCCATCAAAATAGTTGTATGACGCTGGGCAAGTTACCACCCTCCAAGCTGGCTTTATCACCTGAAAAGCAGGACGGATTCCTAGGTAGGACTGCTGTTTCTCTTATAAACTGAAAACAGGGCTTGTGCTCTCATTCATGAAGAGGCATCAGTATGAGCACACATGAAGCAGTGAAGGGCTTCCCCAGCAGAGGGCGCTGGAGTGGAGGCAAGCGGAGATGCACCAGAGACAGTGTCACCAGGAGGACCCTGAACACACAGGTTTCCCTGACTTCAAACTTTATGTCAAATCACCAAGTGATTAATAACAACACCTCAACTTTAGTATCAAAGTGTGACCCCTAGGACCAGGGGCACCAAAACCATCTAGGAAGCTGCTAGAAAAGCTATTTTTCGAGTTTCACCCCAGGTCTGTTCAGTAAGAGGCTGTGTGGGCCAGCCCAGCAGTGTGTATTCACAAGCCCCCTAGACAGTTCTGACCGAGACTAAAGAACCACTGGCATAGCGGGCAGAAAGCTCAAATGACAAATTGGACACATGTGGACTCAGATTAAAATGTCTGTGTGACCAAGAGGTCTGGTTGAGTCCTGGTGACATGAGGTGGGATATGGGTGGAAGGAAACACTGAGTAGGGAAATGCCTAGGGTTTAAGAAAGAGTGGGGAGGGGCTGGAGCGGTGGCTCAGCGGTTTCGGTGCTTGCCTTGGAAGCACGAGGACCCGGGTTCAAACCCCAGCACCACGTACACAACTGAGTGTTGAAGCAACTAAGGCCATGTGAAAAACTCAATAAAGTTGTTTCGCTCTTTCTCTGTCTCTCACTGTCCCTCTCTCTTTATAAAAAAAAAATATATATATATATATAAAAAAAAAAAAAGAAAGAGTGGGGAGTAAGGGGGAATGTGTTAGCCCCATGTGCTGACACAGCAGAACACCAGTCAGGGCAAGAATGAAAGAAAACAGTTCTGGGATCAGGATGCCTAAGATTGAGGCACTGGCAGCTTTGCTGCCTGGTGAGGGCTGCACCCGGTCAAGCACAGGGATGCTATGTCCTCCCTCCCGCAGCTGAACAGCAAGCAAGCTGACTGCACTGGGAAGCCTCTTTCACAAGGCCCCCAATCCTATAGAGGTGGGAAATGGCCTTATGGCCTAATCGCCTCTTAAATGCCCCCCCCCCCCGTTAATGTGATCACATGGGTGACACCTGGATTTTGGAGGGGTCACATTCAAACCACAGCAGCATGGTAGGAGTGTAGGAATTGGACTGATGACCTATCTCAGCCCCCTGGTGACTCTGTGATCCTGAACCAGGCCAAATGCTTTACTGTAAGCACCGGTTATGCCCAGGAACTCAGACAGCTCAGGGCTCCTGGCTTGACAGTTCTCAAGTTTGAAAGTACTTAGAAAGGTAGGCACTGGTCTCAGGTGGCTGTGTTAGAGGAAACAGCAAAGGTGCCACTGTGTGGCCATCACATCCCCACACTGAGAGAAGAGCTCTGGGCTGTGAGGGTCCCAGCGCAGGACAATGATGAGGAACAGGAGGTGAGACTCCGCCAACAGAAAACAAAGGTTGAGATGCCTGCTCCACTGTTACTTTGAAAACAGAATCCACAGCCAGATTCTGACAAAATCACACAGAGGACCAGCTCCAAAAGGCAAATGTGTGTCTGAACTGATGCCAAGTGAGGAACTGACTTGGACCTCCTACTGTGTCAGGAGCTCTGCTTGTTGACAGTAGTATTATCTTCAACGTCTAGTGGAAAATTTCCAAGTCCACTCTAAATTTCTTCACAACTCAGAGTCACATCCTGGATGGCTTTGTTTCTTAGTGAGACACTTCTCAGGAATGCCCACACAGGACTGTGTTCATCAAGGATGACAGAGGCGTCCTCAGCCTGTCACCTGCATGCCTCCACCCAACCATGGGGACTTTCCTTCCAGTAACATACACCTTTTCACCTGACCTCCAACATCTACAGATTTTGCCTTTGCTATATGTTATGTATCCAATCTCAGTGAATGCAAACCCTTCTCTCATGTTAATATTGAGATGTGAATGTGAAACATTTTTAAAATTTTTATTAAGGAGTTGAGTTATTGTACAATCAAAAATGCATAAATGTAACAATATGACATGCATTTGCTTCTACACCAATAATCCCCATATCACCTACACCCAATGTGAAACATTTTAAATTATAGAAAAATATGTCTTATAATTTATATACCTACTGTCAAGGAGAAATATGTGCTAATGTGGTACCATATTTGTTTTATGATTATTACCTCTCCTTCTATTAGAGATATGGATTAATTTATTCTTTGATGTCTGATAATTGAACCCAAGGCCCTGCATACACTAGCTGAGCTCTATCCTCAGCTGGAGATATGCTTTAGCTGAAATCCCACATCCCTTCTTTATCTAATGGTTGCTACTTTCTGTGTTAATTTCCATGAATATGTTAGTATGTTCCTATATATCCTTCTGTGTATATAAACAATAATATACCCTGCTTATGTATTTCTAAATAAAAAATGCATATTCTGAAACATCTTGTTTCCTCTGTAAAGTACATCGACAATTTTTATACACATGAATTTGTACCCCTGATGGATATGAAATGCTGTATTCTTGATGTTTTTGCATTTCTTGGATTATTTCTTAGCTTGAATATCTTTTCACATCTTATAAACTAATCAAGTTGCCTCCTTTTTAAAGTGCATATTGATATCCTGGTGATCTTTTTCTTAGTTTTCTTTAATATCTTTTGGATATTAATTTGTTCTTGTTAGTATATATTGCAAATATGCAAATTTCTTCTTTGAGCTCGGGGTTTTACTTTTAATTTGGTTGATATCTTGGCCTAATAAAATTTAATTTTAATAAAGGCAGGCTTAGCCATCTTTTGAACAATTATATCATCCTATGACAATATAGTGTTTTAATTACTATATTTTATAAAATGTAATAGTTGAATAATCTTCCATGTATATTCAATTAGCCTTTGCCTTTCTTGAGCCTGAACCAGTTTATATTAAATTTTTAATAGCTTTATTGAGATATCTACATTAAGAATATATTTTCTCATTACTAAATAAATGTTTGTTTGAAATAGATCTATGGATAAATTTGGGTAGAACTATTATTTGGTATCAAGTCTTCCTATCCATTATCGTAGCAAATCACGCCATTTATTCAGATCTTTTGTGTTCTTCAATAAGCTGTCATTTTCCTGGCTAGATCGTGGGGATCACTGGGTAGCTTCCTTCCTAGGTATAGCACACTTTTTGTTACAATGATAAAAGGTCTTGCCTTTTTTTTTTCAATTACATTTTGTCTATTGATTGTGTATGGGAATTGATCTTTTTTCTAGAGACTGTGCTTAACCTCTTGTTAATTCTAAAAAGTTTCTCTGTAGATCGACTAGATTTTCTATGTAGAGAATCCTATAACCTGCAACTACAGGCTGTTTGTTTTTTCAATCCTGGTATCTTTTATCTCTTTTTCTTTCTTATTGCACCTATTAGGATATTCAATGTTGGGTTGACAGGAAGCACTGGTTGCATCATCCTTCCTAACATTAATGGAAATGCTTCTTATATTAAGTTATGATACTTATTATAGGTATTCTTTAGCAGACTGAAAATTTCTACATATTCCTGGTGTGCTACAGAGTTTCTTTTTTTTTTTTTTTTTGCCCTATGAAGATTATATCATCCTTCCTTGTTCTTAGTTAGGCTGAATCGATATAATTAAAATGGCCATTCTGCTGAAAGCCCTGTACAGATTCAATGCAATCCCCATCCAGATACCAATGACATTCTTCATGGATATAGAAAAAGCAATTCTCAAATTCATTTGTAATAACAGGAAACCCAGAATAGCCAAAATATTACTAAGCAAGAAAGAGGAAGCAGGAGGTATCATAATATCTGACCTGAAAATATATTATAGGGTAGGGGCTATAGTAACAAAAACAGCATGGCATTGGTATCAAAACAGACATGAAGATCAATGGAACAGAATAGAAGATACTGAGAAAACCCACACATCTTTAACCATGTGATATTTGACAAAGTAGGCAAAATTACAACGTGGAGGAAAGACAGCCTGTTCAACAAATGGTACTGGATGAACTGGACAGCCTTATGCAGCCAACTGAAACTAGATCCCTATCTCTCACGCTGCACAAAAATAAAATCAAAATGGATCAAAGAATTAGGAGTCAAACCAGCAACTATACAATTGCTAGAAGAAAAAATGGGATCAATACTCCATGACATCTGTGTAGACATTCCTTCCTCAATAAGACTCCCATAGCTCAAGAATTAAAGCATGAATCAATGAGTGGGATGCCATTAAACTGAAAAGCTTCTGCTCAGCTAAAGATTTAGTCAAAAGTATCAAGAAAGAACCTACAGAATGGGAGAAAATCATTGCATGCTATGCTGCTGACAGGGGACTAATATCCAGAATATACAAAGAACTAAAAAAACTAAACACCAAAAAATACAAATAATCCAATCAATAAATGGGCTAGGGAACTAAATAGAAGCTTCTCAACAGAGGAAGTCCAGAAAGCCAATTAATACATGAGAAAATGTTCTACATCACTAGCAATCAGAGAAATGCAAATCAAAACTTCACTGAGATTCCACCTCACTTTAGTCAAAGTGGCAAAAATGAAGAATATGAATAATAACAGATATTGGAGGGGTTGTGGGGAGAAAGGGATACTAACACACTGCTGGTGGGACTGCAAACTTGTACAGCTACTCTGGAAAGCAGTGTGGAGACTCCTCAAAAAACTAGGGAAGTCAACCATCCCACTCATGGGAATTTTCCCAAAGGAGCTAGAATCGGCATACTACAGAGACACAGCTACATCAATGTTCATAGCAGCTCAATTTACAATAACTAAACTATGGAACCAACCCAGATACCCCTTGCTAGATGAATGGATTAAAAAGTTGTGGTATATATACATAATGGAGCTCTACTCAGCTATTAGAATGATATCATGCCATTTGCAGCCAAATGGATGGAAATGGAAAAAAATTATGCCGAGTGAAATACCCCAATCTCAGAGATTCAAGAGGTAAATGTTTTCTCTCATATGTGGAAGCTAGTGTAAAACCTGTGACAGGATGATAGTCAGCTGAGTTTAAGTAACAGTCTCACCAGAGCTGAAATGCTATATAACCTGGGGGTACCATACCTGTGAAGGTGGGGGGAGAAGGAAGGGAGGCAGGGAAGGGGAGTTATCAATACAATGGGGAATACTCAACTCCCATTAGAAGCCTAACTATACACAGGCAGGCAGAGAAAAATCAGAAATGTCAAAAGTTAATATACATGTATATGTTCATTTCAAATAATAGTATGGGGGATTACAGAAGAGACATGAGTTCAGGGAATGGATGAAGGGGGGTAGATCCTGGACCAGGATCAGCCTTAACTTACTATCTCACTATGTCAATATACATGTATGGGTGCATATGTAACAACAATTCCTTCCAATATGTAAGACTATGTCAAACTAATAAAAAAAGATTATATCATCTTATCAAATTCTCTCCAATAATAAAGACAATCATATAGATTTTCCAAATAGGCTAACATCATGTATTAAGTAAATAGATTTCCTAATGTTAAGAAGTTCAGGTTTTATGTTCTTCATGCAGAGTTCCTTGCCCATCCATTCTAAAATGGCCAATTCCCCCTCACTCCCTAAAACATATATACTCTTTATTCTGCTTTTCTGATTTATTTTTTGTCTTGGCTTTCACCATTTCATGTATTATATGTTTTATTTAATCATATTTATGATCTACCTCTCTGCACTAGAATTTAAGGCTTATGAAGACAAGAACGTGTTTTTCTTTCTTTTTTTTTTTTTAAGAGAGAAGGACAGTGAGAGAGAGAGAGAAAGAGAGAGAGAGAGAATCAATTTTTATTGAGTTTTTCACATGGCTTTCGTTGCTCTGACACTTAGTTGTGTATGCGGGTGCTGGGGTTTGAACCCATGTACTTGTGTAGGCCAGGCAAGCGCCATAACTGCCAAGCCACTGCTCCAGCCCCAAGCACGTGTTAGAAGGCACTCAGATTATTCACTGAAAGAAATGAATACTGCATCTTTGGAGGAAACTATATTCAGCTATAACTTGGAAATTATACATAAACATATGTCAAGTTGGACTTGGTTTTTAAATATTTTATCTTTTAGGTAGGATATCTGTAGTTGGTTAGAAGTTTTATGTGGCCTGTACTAAGTTTTGGTATTATATTTCTGCTAATTTTAAATAAAGGTTTAGTGTTTTACACTTTTGTCTATTCTCTGAAATAACATGGGTCTAGTTTTTGTTTTTTGATTGGTATGTTTTAAACTGGTAAGGCAATTTTTCTTCAAGATTACACATCTATTTAGATGTCCTAATTATCTAAATTGTCCTAATTGTCTAAATTTTTTGGGGGGGCTTCATGTTATCATAATATTCTTTTATGTTTTTAAAAATACTTTGAATTCTGCTCCACTGTCATTACTAATACTACTGTTGTCCCCTCCTTGAATAAACTTTCCCAAGGTTTACATAAGTTTATTACTTTTTTTCAAGGAACCACTTTTTTGTTTTATTGATTTTCTCAGTGATTTTATTTAATCACCTCTCTTAATTTTCTTTGCCTTTTGATCTTGTTCTACTAATCACTTACTGTGGTTGGGAATGTTAAGCTACTCCACTGAAACATGGCATCTGAATTTGTGTAATGCTGCTTATTTTTCCTTTATGTACATTTAGGGCAATGTCAGGTGCATATATAGGTTCACAATTATCTCACCCTGTGAATTAGCTCTTTTATTTTTATAATAATCTCTATCTCTACTTACGCCATGCTTGTTTGACAGAGTTTATTTTGTATGACATTAAATATGGCTTTGCCCGCTTTAACTAGTCATTTCCTGGTGCGTTATTTCTTATGTGCTTACTTTTATGTTTTAAATGTGTCTTTTAAGAAAAGTACAGACAGGGCTTAAAAGAAATTCTACCCAATAGATGACCCTCCGTCTACTAATTGCTGTGTTTAATTCACTCATATTTGGTGTGATGCCTAATTTATTTAAAAGTTCTTGCATCTTATTCTGTGCATTCCATTTGCCATACATTTTCTGACTCTTTCCATAAGCTACCCTGCGCTCATCACAGGGATGAAGTTGTCTATATTACCTACCCACCTCACCACACCCCCACTAGTGCGTGATTCTAGTAGATGGCAGAAATACAGACTATTTCTTGTTGTCTGTTTTGACCAATAATTAAATCTTGTTACAGAATTAATAAAGTCTGGTTTCCTCTCATTGTTTCCATATAGTCTATTTCCATTCTTCAAGGTTCTAATTTTTCCTCAACTATTATGAAAATTTTAAAACATGCTAAAATCTTGAAAGAATTGTGCAGTGAATGGGTGAATACCTATCACCTAGAGTTATTTTCAATTTTATCACATATACTTGAGCTAAGGTTGAAAATTCATCAGCAATTCTCACCTTCTCCAAAATAATAAGGTCTACAGAGGCTTCTACTCTGATAACTCCCTACTTAATGTTTTCCACCATGTTTTTAAGGGGCCTGAATTAGCTGTTATTATTACATTTCCTTGCTGCTATTTCAAGGCTTAATTTTTTCTATGTGGAGTTTCTATTTTGTCAGTTTCTTTGATCAATTCTTCTTGCATCGTACTCTTCCCATCTCTCTAGAACCAATTCCTAGTTGTCCCCCAGACTTCACTGCAATTTCCAGCATCCTAAGAGACCATCCTGCATTTAAAACACACTGAAAAAATCAGACTTCACTGAAATCAGAGCTGACTCTTGGCTCTCTGACAACCATGTCTATTTACCGCATAGACTATGGACTTGTAAACAGCAAACAATCTGCATCTAATACCTGCCTTGTGTGTACCTTAGCACAATAACACACACATGCAAGACATCTGTGAGTTAAGGGACACATGCTATGTTCTTTGCAAGAATTTTCTGAACATAGAAGAGCATAAAACGAATACCTGATTATTAGATTACATGTTGTATTTACTTCATGTTCCAATCAAGTGTCCTTTTCTGGGCCTCTTTGCCAGTGATGTAAGCAAAACTATCATGTAGATAAAGTACCTCAGACTCAATTTAGGAGACCTGGATTTCTTCTGGCTTACCACTCTTGACATTTCTGTGTTATGTCTCTGTCTCCCCCTGTCTCACCTATTTCCCCCATCTGTAGGGAGGGGGTACATAAAACAATCCTAAAATCCCTGTAAACTCCCCAAGTCTTTTTGTCTCTGATTTTCACTTTTCTAAATGAGTGTCCTCACTAAGGTGGTGCTGAGTTCAGAAATCATTGAAGAGTAGAGAAAAATGAAAGACATTTTCATAAAAACATCCATATTATGCTGACATTGAGCAAAAACACTAAATATTTTTTAAAAAATTAAAAGAAATATACTTGGCAAACACACCCCTACATACTTCATTTACAAATTATGTGACTGAAATTTCTAGTGGCTGTATCTCCAGACTGGCCCTGTCACAAGTCCTACCTTCTCATTGTTCTATTTTTAAACTGTGAACTGTCTTGGTAGATAGCACACATGAGGGCTAGTAGGGGAGAGGCACGAAGGCTGCATAACAGCCCAGACAGTCACCAATGGACAGCCCAGGAAAAAACAGGAGCAGACATCCAACTACAAATCAGGGAACTGTGACCTCACAGGCTTGTTCTAATTAAGAGGGGACTGACCTCCTCGGGAAGTTCCACCTGTACAGGATGAGCAAGAACATGTACAATTAAATATCCACATTAAATGAAAATGCTTCATTACATAGACTAGATTTGGTCTAATTAAAAAGTAAATCAAATTTGTAAGGAAAGATAATTGCTACCAGGCATAATAAGCTTATTTTAATTTAGAATCAGAGTAAGGGTACACATTGCCATTAAAGGCATGAGCTTTATTTTATAAAGGCATGAGCTTTATTTTTTCTTAGGGAAAAAAATCTGACAAAACTTTTTAACTTTTGCTCTCTCAGATTATGGAGAGAAGGACAGTTTTCCTGGAGTGCAAGTATGTAGCACAAAACACGACCATAAACTGCAATAGACAATGTTCAGACCAACATCAGCACTCTGAGATTAGTCAGTAGTCTCTGTAAAAGCAGTCAGCAGCACAGTGGCTGTTGCTATGACTTGGATGGTACAACTGAGATACTAGGAAAAAGACTGACGTTTTCCATTGCATTTTTCACATCTACCAGGTGAAACTGCTTTCTTCATTCTCAAGGAGGGGAACCAGCTGAGAATTAGTTGCCCCAGTGCTCTGGAGAAAGGGCGCATGTGAAATGACTATCACCATTGCCCAGGGACCTGATAAATGGCTGCGGTTGATCTCCAACCCACCAGGGCCACACCAATTACAAGAGTGAAAGCTTGGAGCTAGGGAAAGCTTTGATTTAAAGTTTTCTGGCTCAACAACCTTCTCTCTGTTTTCTTCTTTTCTTCATCAGTCACTCTAGAAACAGAAGTAAAATGTATCCTCCAAGGCCTAAATACTTCTTGGTGTTTATTTGTCAGTATCTGTGGCTGTAACCCTCAGGTATATGAAACTGGATCTGAAGAACCAGCTGTGAGATCCCAATGTGGGAATGTGAAAACAAGTAAAAGGACACGTGCACAGGGTCTTCAGTAAGGCATCTGTGGTGTCACGGGGCAGGCTTCCTGAGGCTCCTGCAGACAGTCAGACCAGCTGTGCACAAAGAGGCCCTGAGGAACACTTGGCCTGAGAACTCCTGGGTATGCAGAACAGAGTAAGAGACAGGAACCACATAAAGCCACTCTCAGACTCAAGGTCACTGTGTGTACACTGTAGCATAAGGCATCACTTTGGAAAGGCTCTTGAAATTCATTAACCCAAGAGTAGAGAGGGTTTGGTGTTTTTCTTCTACCAACTCAATTTAGACCAAATAACACGTTGGCTAAGCATTGTCTGCCACCCAGACAAAAAGGCAGACTTTCTTCTTGCTCAAGGGCATAGAGTAGTTCCAATTATTTTCCACCGAAGTGAAAGTGGGGTCAAAGGACAAATAAGCCTTTGCATTATCCTGTGTCCTCAATGCACTTGGACTGAACATGATGGACGACCTGTTCAACACATCTCAAGCTGGCCACATCCTCCAGAAATGCTCTCGTCCACATCCACCCCCCAACACCCTGTTGACACTCACATCACTTCCGAGCCCTCTACAGGCCGCACTGAAGGTGCCCACATGACATTGACCCCTGTGAGACTCTGGGTGATTTTTTTTTTTTTTTGATTACCCAAATGTTTCAATTGCATTAAGAGGAAATAGAAAGGAAAAAGAGGGACATTGATAAGGAAAAGAGTATTATCTGAGGAAGAGATACACAAAGCCTTGCAAAAGTCCAGATCGAAACAGAGGGGAGGATAAACTCACACACATAGCAGACTTAGTAGCTGGGGTTCTCCTGCTGGCATTTCCAGGAATTCCAACCCTAACGCCCATGCTTTCTCTTGAAATCTCAGTCCAGAGCCAGACAAAAATATTCCCTTCAATTTATAAAAGAGAACCAAATACCAGATGAAAGAAAGGAGTGGAACAAGTTGTTCACATGCACAGACATCACTTTCAAAGCAACAAAGGCCTTGTAAGATTGTGACAACATGAATTTCTCTCATTTATACTCTGTTGTTCTACCACTGCAGTCACAAGCAACTGAAGATGACAGACTGGTTCAGCATGAAGAAGTAACATGCAGAAGTTTCAGTAGAGGAGGGAGTGAGCTCCTGAGACACTGGAGACAGGCTGGACAATAGTCAGTGGTATGTGTGGGGTGGGGGTGGGGTGTCACCAAATCTCCAGCAAACAGGAAAGCACTGATGCTGGAACTCAGAACAGACCACCTTTACAGTCACCCAACACTGCATTTCTAGGCCTCCTACTTTCTCCCAGGTCCACAAACTTGGCCATAAGCCTGACTGAGTGAAAGCTAACATCCTTACACTGGACTCAAATCAGGTGTGCATGTGGGTGTCTCACTGAAAAATAAACAGGTAAAGAGAATAGGTGAAGAGAGAAGAAAAATAAAGGGTCACTTACTCTAAGAATCCAGGTTTATGTTTATGCTCCACATGAGGTCCAAATTGTATCTGGGCTTGAAATCCACCAAACTCACAGGCTTTCTCAAAGGACACAGGGTGGGAGCCGTTTAGGATGTCATCCCGGGCCTGAAACACAAGGGGGAGGAAAAATCTCAGGGGTCTGGGAGAAGACACTTTTCCTCATTGACATACCTTTGACAGAGCACACTTGCTCTGTGGAGCAAACAAAGGTGCCTGACACACTCAGGACACAACTAATGACAGTAGAAACAAGGCAAAAGGAACAACTAGTCTACCCAAAGTGGCCAATACCTGGAATATCAAAAGTAAAGCTTGCTGATGATCTAGAAAGGTAGACATGATTATGAAAAACAGAGGCAAAGGAAAACCATTGTAAAAGGATCAGATTCACACAGGCTGAATTAGAAACACAGTTTACTTCATGAGTCTATATCATGAAATCAGTGGAGAAAACCATAAAGAAGTAAAATCAACCCAATTCCCAACCCCAAGGTAAAGACCAATGCAACCTGAGTAGAGAAAGAGAGCACACGGACACATGTGTGTGTGCAGAGACAAGAACTCAATTCCCAGGGTGCTGGGGCAAGGACAAGCTCTTCAGCCCTAGAATGCAGGCTCTCTGCAGCTGGAGTTCCTCTCCCAGTTCTCCATCCATCACTCCGTTGCCATCTATCTCTTCTGTCTGTCTTTCCTTTCTCTAGTTAGATGACCCTGGACTTTCCCTAGACCCCCTTGCTATCACTGTGGACCCTCAGCCCACGAGCATCTTCTCTCTGCCCTTCTATCTTCCTTCCTCTCGCCCTCTTTCCGTACCACTCCTTTCATCTACTTACACGTGGATCAGTAAAATTTCTCTCTAAATGGCCAAACAGTAAACATTTCAGACCTTCAAGGCCATGTGGTCTGTGTTGCAACTAGTGAACTCTGCATTGGAACACAAGGACAGTCACAGAAAATACAAAAACAGTGTATAAGGGGATTTACCAGACTCTCACACTCTCAAAAGGGAGTGTTTACCTTCAAAGGCAGAGGGTATGGCTGCAGTGGGCAACCTGTGGATTATTTCCATTGGCAGATAAGTAAATAAATAGAAGGGAAGAAGAGGAGATTTGGCTTAGAAGAAAGTGGGAGAAATAGAGATGATGTTTTCTTTGAGCTGAAAGAAACCTTGGGGATGATCTAGAGCAAAGTTCACATCTTACATACCAGGAAACTGCAACTCAGATGTGTCAAAAGACTTGTCTGAGTTAAGACAACTAGTTAATTATAAAGACGTGAAAGGTTACTGAGGGGCTAACTTTCAGGTACAGAGAAGTATTGATTTGCTGACTGATATTCTGTGGGGTTCTAAGGTGCTATCTAACAGAGCTCTAGTGTCTTAGGAGTGGTAACCAGTTAAATGAACATGACTGCTTCTCAAAGCCAGGCAGAGGACAGTGCCCACCACCATGTTCCAATCTGTTAAGCCAAGAGAGGCCTAATAGCTCACACCAACCTGCACCACTACCAAACGCATGAGGAACCCAGGGAAAGCAGATGCAGTTTAGGCTGTGGAAGCCAGAGCCAGGCTTCCGCTCTCCAGAGACCTAGCCAGGGGGTGCCTGAAAGCTCACAGCCTCAGTTTCTGAGCAGGAAACACTGTACCTGGACATAAAGCAAGTTCAGCTGCACCGGGTCTCTCGAGTCCACATTCTGATCTGAGTAGAAGAACTTTCGCCTGAGCAGCAACGTCTCGTTTTCATCCACTCCTTGTTCTCTGAATGTTCGGCTGTGATCCAGCCAGTTTACTGCAGTACAAGACACAGGAAAGAACTGTGCTTATTCTTCCTCTAAGTGAAAGAGATTTAACAAAACAGTAGTAAAACACAGACCTGGATTTCTATAAAGCAGATAATCACAGATATTTCCTAAAATAGAACTGTGCTTTTTAACTTTGCAAAATAATTTTACATCTACCACAGGACTGATCAAAAGGCATGTGACAGAGCCATTCCTAAAGCTAGGTAAAGCAGTATAATCAATTTATAATATGCTCCTCCCTGGGGGTATAAGAGGAAGGGGGGGAGAAAGGAATCAGTGTTCTGTGCTAAGAAATCACATCTGAATTTTCCTTCAAATTGAGAGTAGATAGAGTCTCATAAAGTGAAGGAGTTCAGAGACGTCGAGTCTAACAAGTTCTCTCTGACTCCAAGTGGAAAAGGAAGACAATGAGTCATGGAGGGGAGGCAGAATGCTAAAGGGTGTAGACAGCAGATACCCCTCACCCCCTACCCCCAGGGCAGCTTGAATTTCAGTCTAAGAATCCCATCTCTCTTCTGGGTGCAAGGAATTGATCACTCCCCTGAGCATGTCCCACAGCAGCTCTCCCTCATTCCTCTCTGGGCTTAACACACGCAGTGTGGGTAAGGATTTATGACCAGCCTCACTAAATTCTAAGCAACTTCAGCACCCGGATTGTGTCTGATAGACCTCACTTCCCGTAGCACCTGGGAGAGTACTGTGCACACATTAATAAATCCTTGGGATTTGTCTACTGAAGTCTCTTGGAAAATAGTATGTAACTGGAAATCTAATGAGGCAGAAAGAGTTGGAGGAAAAGACAGCTCCACCAAAGATCGATAAATGTAAGGGCAATGATGACGTCATCCCAACGCTGCAGCAAGATCAAGAACGCGGAGGTCTGAAGGCCCAAGGGACCTCTGTGACGGATTAAGATCCTCTCAGTGGAGGGTGGGCAGCAGGGCACATGTAGCAGGACTGTGGGGGCATGTGGGGTTACATGCTGCTTTTCTAGGTATTAACTAGATGGCTGTGAAAAATGATTTTCTTAATATAAAATTTTATCACTCATTTTAACCATTAAGCACATAATGGATCTAAGCAATGGTGTCAATGCCTGTTAAGATGCCCCCATCAGAAAGACTACCAGAAACAACTTCCTGATGCTAGCATACACCACCACAGAAGGAGTCTTCATTAACACATGCACACAGGAATCTAATCAAGCTTCCAGATCTAAGAAATGAAAAGGGACACAGGGACATGTTTCATGACACCAGAGTCATGCAGTCACTAAAATCTATAGTGTAGGAAATGCTACACAATTAACCATGGGGTTTCTTCACATACACACACAGATTGCAAGGGAAAAAAAATAGACAAGAGGGAAGCTAGCTAGTTAAAATACTTAAGCGGTACACCAGCCAACCTTATTTGGATCCCAGTTCAAACTATTAATAAGTTTTCAGAAGATAATGGAGAAAATGCAAACAGAATTTATATATTTGATATTATGGGTTTTAAAAAAATGTGAAATGGTATTACACTTATTTCTATTTCTTTAGAAGTCTTTAATCTGTAGTGACACAAACCAGAATATTTATAAAACCCCCAAATCCTGCCTTGGGTCAAACAGACAGTGGGAGAGAATGAGACTTGGCAGAGCTTGGGTGGCGCTTTTGGTCCCCAAACACTTACAGTCATCGTCCGTGTGAAGCTTGGCCTTCAACTTCTCCATCTTCCTCTCATCTCGTAACAGCGTTCTGTCTTTTTTAAGTGTACCCGTCCCTTCCTCTTTTTTTTCTTCAATAGTTTCTTGGATTAAAGAGTATTCTTCATAATTTGTTATTCCTAACCAAAGAAAATAGGTTATAATTCTCAGTGATTAAACTTCTGTCAACTCCTTCCACTTAGGACCTGGGATATCCTGGGGAGTCTGTTCATGAAGGACAGAGAGAGACTTCCCTGATGTGAGGGCAGAGGCCACATGTCAACAGGGGATCTTTAGCTGGTGAAGCCACATTCAAAATCTCAGGTGCAGTTCTCTTGACTGATATTTGAGAAACAAGAACAAAGTGGAGACATGCAGAGGATAATGTCACATAACTGGCCGAAAGAACTGAGTATGCTTTCCATGAAGAGAAAATTAAGATTGGCAAGTTAACTTTTTTCAAATACTTGAAGGGCCTCATGTGGGAGGGAGGCAGAGTTGTTCTCTGGGGAGACTAATAGGTGCTACAAGAAGAAAACTATCCAACAGTCAATCACATAGGCCATTCCCATGAGTATCCAAGAAGACACTGAACACCAAAGTTGCCTACGTACAATGCTAGAAATGGTTGGGGGTGAACACACAATTTAAAAAATGACTTTCAATGGAAAATCCCTTTTGTTTTCTGAGAAGGAAGTAAAATCTTTCAATTGTGACTTAGCAGTTCAAATGTCTGTAATACCAGTTAGTAGACTAGCAAATCTGGAGAATGGATATGTTCCCTTGGGATTGGGCACAATCTAATATGTTAAGACATATTCAAAATTCCCTGGGCACCAAATGATAGTGGGAAAACAGAGGAGGCATGTTATAAAATCAAAGCAAAAGCAGACCTGAGTCAGGCGTGCTCACCTATCCTGCTGCAGATGGTGACCAGGAGCTCCCCAACCGTCTTAGAGTCGTCCACCATCACTGTTTTCACAGACCCATCCAGCATCCGGATTTTCTGAGGCCTCTGTTTCTTTTTATATTCCAAAATGTCCTAGAGCACAAGCAATTTCACATGAGTGGGAAAATAGATAACAATCTTGAACACTTTGAAAAAAAAATAAAAAAGAAATGAGTGCCCAGCAGGTGCTATTTCAAAATATTCCTTAGTTGTCCTAGGGTTGGTAATGCTATGCTATTGCAGAATCTCCAGTACAAATAGTTGTTTTCGGACACAACTATTTCTTAAAAATCTGTAAGTGAAAATGTACCTCAAGAAGGAGTATCTGTGGCTCTCTGACTGAAAAATACCCTTTATAAAATGACTGAGAGTAGTGTGTGTCCCCCTGAAAGGCTGAGTTGAATTAATGAGAATTAGCAGAGAAAACTGCTTACACACCTTTTCAAAAGACAGTAGTAAGTATCTTCAATTATCTTTAAACTATCATGGACAATTTTTACTACCTATACATACAAAAATTTATTGATAAGATTTTACTTTTAAAATATTACCATATATATTTACTATATATGTATTTTATATCCTGAAGGACATAAGTAATGTCCCCATAATTCTTCACAGGGGTAGCATATCACTATAGGAATGGTTTTCATGAGTTCAGTGATATAATAATGGCAAACTCAAATAATGCTAATAAGTTGGGGGAGTTATTTTTTTTTTTTAAAGAAGTAACTTTCTTGCTATTTAAAAACAGAACTATGCAGGGGAAATTAATTTATCAAATATTTCAACTCTTGCTTTATGGCATGCTGGCCAATCTGACAGGTCCACTTCATCCAGTGTACCCTAAACCCCAGTATCTTGGAAGCTAATTGGAACAGAATATTCAATGCATCTTTACTCATGACTTCGCCCCCTTCCATTGAACAATAATTTTGTTTTTCTATTACTGATAACTATTAAATACACATATCCAATTTGAAGTTTCTTAAAAAAACATTGATTACTATTCTGTCTCAGACTATCTTGAATTATACTCTATTCTCCCTCCTACCTAGCCTTCCTCTCTATGGTCAGCCACAGGGAAACTGCCTGCAGACTCACAGCAAGATCCCAATTTTATGTCACAACTCCCCAACCCAGCAAAGGCAGACTGCACATTAACCCCAACCTGTTTCAGTCCCTCTGTGGAATTTCAAGAATCTGGGCAGCCTCAAAAAGTATACTACGTGGAAACTATTAATAAGACACTCTTAAATAAAAATAGTATAACCATGTTGGCTTCTACCAAAGGCCCAGAGACAGTGATGAGAAAATCAGGTCAGCACCAGCAGCATACCCCATTTCTCAACATGTAGTAATCCAGTGTTCTTCCCGCTTCCAGCCAAATCCCTTTTCTGGGATCTTCATCCGAAAGAAACAGCCCATAGTCAGAAGCTGTAACATAAACAGAAAAGAAAAAGTGGTGACCAACTCATCACTGGCTTCCAGGCCCAGAGTCGGGGACTCAGCAAGGATGTAGGTGTTCTTCTTTACCAGAGAGAAGCCTCTGCCCCCAAACCACCAAACTAGGGAAATACTTGAAAAATTAAACTCTGTGTTCTCCGTTAATCCTATCTAGGAAGTCCAACTGCAGCAGGAACAGCTCATTCCTCTGAAGACCCTCTCTTCCTTGAACTAGTTAAGGAAATCTCAGAGACCCAGTGGAGGGTCTGAGCTTCTCCTGCTTCTCAGGGAAACAACTTCAAGGTCTTTACAAGTTTGTACCTTCACCAGAGCTTATACAAATCCAGCCCAAAGAAATTTCTAAAATTCTGAGATAAAAATAACGAAAAAGGAATAAAAAATTCAAAGTATCAGAAGTGACTGGTGAACCAAATCTTGGAGTAAGGTGGGGGTTATCAGCAAACTTTGTTTTTAGTTCTTAGTTCTCTAGAAATAACACAGCATTTTGAGTAACACCAGGAATGCTTTCAGACCAAAGGATCACAAGTTTTGTGAAAACCAGATCTCCGGAAGGCCTGTTCCCACTTATCACCACCCTGGATGCTACATTTGACTCTTATCCTCCCACATCTTTTTTTAATGGCAAGTTTTATCAATATCACACTAAAGGCTTACCATTTAAAATGTGACCCTGACTGCATCAGTCAAATAAACATCTAAATAAGGAAGGGAATGGATAGAGAAGAAAAGAAGAGAGGAAGCCAACTCTATGAATGGCTTCTTTTGTTTAAACTCAGATTCATGGGGGCAATGGCTTACTCAAATAACAGAGTACATCACAACACACATGCTTCCCTACTTTATAAGATGTGAGAAAAAATTATAAACCCCCTTCAAAAGGCTTGTACTCTAAGACTTTTCCTGGGTCCTGATAGCAGGAGAAAGTATCCATGTATATGGAATCAGGATATAGATAACCAGTATGTGTCAGAGCATGTTCATTGCACTTTATGGGGCAAAAGAGATAATATATCTAAAAGTCGATGGTAAACAGCAGAGCACTGTGTTGATGTGTGGGAGGGTCAAGAAGATGAGCATGCCCAAGCCGATGACTTGGGATCCATGCTGTCAATCACAAGGAGGTAAGGGGCAGCCAATCTAAGAAGGTATTCCATTTACAACATACACACTGGGAGGCATGTGTACAACTAAGAGCTTCTGTTCCCTAAGCTACAAAGCAAAGAATACACATTTTCATAAGCCAATGAATAACTTGTAACCCACCTTGCCCTGTTTGTGCCTCAGGTACCCGTTCTCGGATGACTCGGCAGGCGTCGTACACAGCTGTAGATGGTTCAAACTGCATGGTCTTTACCACATTGCAGTGGCGGACACAAATCTTTAAGGACAGGGCCACCATTTTTCTAGATGACTTGAGGGGTCTCACTTAGAACTTCTGAAAAACACAAAGAGACAAGCCCTGATGCTCATATAATGAACACACACACACACACACACACACTGGACTCTGGAATCAACTCTAAAAATTTGCCCCACTGTGAAGTTATTCTGACCTCTGCTTACATTCTGAGTGAATTTTATCTGAAAATATTTCTTATTTGGGAAATGTCAAGATACACTCCTCCACAAACAGCAGCATTTACAAGGAATATGCCCAAAATTGAATCAATTTTCTGTAGCCTGGGCAGTAGTCAGAGGACATGTCAGAGGACTTCAAAATATCGAACAAGTTTCCATTTGCAATCCTAAGGACTTTTAAAGCTATGTATAAACTCTTCCCTTACCCCTCTTTTTATAGGCATATTTGACCAACCCACTTCCCAATTTGGGGCAATAAAATTTAAACTCTACAGATAAATGGACAAATTTGCTGTGTTGTAGAAAATGGTATGGGTTGGTCTGTCCCCTGGGGCTGGTGACAATTGCAGGGTTTCTTGAACTGCTGAGATCTATGAGCATGGCTGGTTGTAACACTCAGTGGGGCAAAGCCACAGACTTTGATGTCATGGATGCTGTTTATGGAATGCAACAGAGAGGATGGGATGGCTAATCCCTTCCTTTCCCTTGGACAAGTATTATAAATGTCATCACATGAAGGATACCCCTCTTGGGCTGAAAATTTGACTTTCGGAAGACTTAATGACTGCTCCCCTTCTAGCCATGCAGAGATTGATTCCCCTCTAAAAGGGAAGACAGAAGCTTGGCTTGGCCCTGAGGGTGGAAGGCAGTAGTGGGATGGAGTACAGGAGCCCAGGAGGCAGCAGGGGACACAGAATAGAGCAAGGAGAAAGGCAGACACAGAGCAGTAGGGTAGAGAGAAGCAGGGAACCCTGCAGGACACAGCAAGGCACTGAGGGTATGGTAAGGAGGAGCACAGGAGAGCAGCTCGGAGAGCTGGGAAGCAGATGGCTAAGAGCAGCAAAGAAAACACGAGACGATGGGAAAATCCGTACAAATCAACTGGATGATGAAGACTGCAGGAGACATAGATGGGAGGGGGGTGGTTCTGTGGGATGCATTACATGGAAAGGAAGAGCTATAACCAGGCAGAAGAGACTACGAAGTCTGGGAAGTGAGGAAGACAGAGATGAGACCTGTGGGACAAGTCCTGGGAAAGGCACTCTAAGTAAGGAAGAGGTATAGGCAAAGGAGGTGGAAGAGGAGAGAGCAGAAGAGACAGGGTGAAGCCCAGAAGAAAGCGGAAGGGAGAGACTGGCTGTGCGGTGAGCTGATCACTGGTCAGTGAGATGAGGGATGAGACAACAATTGAAGCTGGCACTTGGAGGTCTCCGGCAATGGAGGCGAAAGGACTGGTCCAGCGTCCGAGTATAGAAATGGGTTCAGGAGATAGTGGAGAGGGGCAGGCTCCATAGGAACAAACTCATATCCTAAGCAGACTTGCTGGGAAGGGGCAGGGGAGCGGGTGGGAGGCTTGATTTTATGCTTTTTATTCCAAAGTGCACATCACTAGGTTAATGCCAAATCCATTAGGAAGTTACACACATCCGCATACTCTCCACCTTATTATGTCCCTTGCAATTGACCTAGGGCAGCCAGCTGACTTTTTCACCACACACAATCTCCACTCTGGGCCAGGCCCATTGGTCTTTTAGAGAAAAGTGGAATAGGTAAATCCTAGTCTATGGAAAGATTTGGACTGGGAGATGGTGACAATGCCTTGCACTTCTACACACATCACTTCTCTTTTCCTGCCCTTCAGACAGCAGGAAGCAACCAGTTGTTATGGAAGGAATGTCCGAGCAGATACTCAATGCTTAACCAACTATTCCCATTGGATTCCCATGTGTCCTCATCCTAACATCTCACGAGGGAGGTCATAAACTGGACCTCATTCTGTTCAGAGCAGGTGCTCAACAGAATGATGAGCACCAGCTATTAAGAAATTCAACTTCTCAACTTTTATACCACCCCAGAACAACTACTGCCAAAAAGCATCACTATCACTACATGGAAACACATTATAATAGGAAAATTCAAAAAGCCAAACAAATTACTCTAAAAGGGCACTGCACTCAGGTCTAAGGCCCCAGTACTACTATCTTATTTCTGGTTCCTTGTTTTATTATAATTTAGTTCTCCCAAGCATGAGACAAGACCAATAATTCACTTCATAGCAATATTTTTAAAAGTCAAAGTATATAAAGAAACACTTATAAACTAAAACTTTTAAATAAAGACAAGGTTTTTACAAAAATATTATCATGCAAGATGGTAACTCACATAGCCAAATCTAGGTGAGGTCTGAAGTCAGTGAATGTTGGTATAGTCATTATTTCACAAAATCCACAGCAGAGAGCTGTTTTTAGCACCACATAACAGAATAAGATTCTTGCGAACTGGATACCTATTGGCATTAAGGACTTTGTTTACCCTATGGCAAAAAGAGAGTAGCAACCTAGAAATGTCAACTTAACATGAGCATATGTTTCCAACCCTTGTGAGAATTCTCACTATACATGCACTATACATCTTGAGCAAACAACGCAGCTCAGACAGCGGTCTTGATAAAGATGCTTGCTTCTTCTCCATTGTGACATTTTTCTGGGCAGCACAGCATTGTGACAGCCTACAACTAAGGCTTGTTTCTGCTTCTGTATTCTATGCCCTCTGGTAATTCCTGCTTCTCCAGGGTTTTTAATGGTACAGAATTAGGAAAGCTGATCAGGCTTCCTTTTCTGGTTTGGCTGCAAGGAATCTGAGTGTCAAATTTATATATAAGTATTTATGGTGTTATTAGCTTCCAATCCATGCCTCTATTTTATAACTCTATCCTGGTTATTCTTTTTTCTTTTACTCCAATTACAATGTATGCTCTCAGAATAGATCTCATCTTCCCCCCATAAAACACAGAATATAAGTTTGGGAAATTCACATTATTTTTCCTTTCAAAACGTCTTCTCAGTCTGACCATTTTTGCCCTTGTTATATGTGCAAAGGTCAGCTGGACCAACACAGAAACTCTTCTGTAGCATCCATTGTGGAAGATGAGCCAATGAAACCAGTGGTGAAACCCAGACATTCTCCTTTCAAAATAAACACTTTTGACTCTTGGGGTGCTATAAACAGCCTGAGGTTCACTCCAGTCCACCCAGCAACAAACAAGCCAAGCTCTAGCCAAGGCCACCTCATCTCCAAAACAAATGTCCATCATTGGTCAAGATGAGCAGCCACCCCTTGGATTGCTGCCTCATAAGTAAGGGCCATGCGATGCTTCAACCCCATCCTCTGCTTTACCAGCTGCACAACACCAAGCTGGTTACTTAATTGCCAGCTGCCTCAATTTCCTCCTCTACAAAATCCGGGAGAATAATAGATCTGGTTATAACATTGTTTCCGAATTAAATATGTCGAAGGGCACACAAAAAGTGATAGATTAAGGATTTGTTATTAACATTAGTCTGAGTGGTTGGAGAAGTTCTAGAAGCAGAACACTTCTGTATTTTTGCTATCATCTGAGCTGCAAAATTAACTTTATTCTTTATCTTGCATCTATTACATACTAGGCACAACAACAAACATTCGGGAGTAACAACAGACAAGAGACCTGTCCCTGTGGAGCTCACCTTCTATTCAGTCCTTGTTTCCTTACACAGATCCTATGTCATCCTTTTATACACAACATGCCTTTTTCTAGACACAGAGCTAGCTGAGGGTGAGCTGTGAAGCTGAGTGTGTTTGTGCAGCAGCTAGGTCTTAGCTTAGTCTTAGGTTGCCCCAACCCAAGGGCTTAAGAGAAAAAATGCCACCAGCCACAGGGCAAGGCTGGCATCACAATCAGCTCCTGCCCTGCAGCTTGTCAATAATCCCTGCCCAGGGGTAACCTATGGGAGGCACTGCAGGAGCTCTGTACACTCTTCTATAAAGCAGAGGTGCTGGGCCCACTTGGGAAGACCAGAGGGCCAAGTGACTTCACCTCAGTGGAGCCCTGCAACTCCAGGAGAATAAGAGCTGGATATATCCCCGGCCTCTCTCCACTATGAATGACCCACTGGAAGGCCACTGCAGTCAATCATGAATGCCTGTATCACCAACCACCCCCTCATGTCTGTTCCCCACCCTGGAGGTGATACGCATCCCTATTTGATAACAGTTTGCCCCACATAACCAAATGTCCTCATAACGTGTGTGCCTTTATAAACTTATCCTTCAACTATGTTTATACCTGAATATCCCCTGAGCACTTCTGGTTTCATGAATTCACGGCCAGCAAAGAATTTTCCCTTCTCTCTAGCTCTTACCTGCTCCTCTATGAGAGAGAGAGAGGGAGAGAGAGAGAGAGAGAGAGAGAGAGAGAGAGAGGGAGGGAGGGAGCTCCTCTACCAGAGAAAAGCCAACTATTCACTGGGTCACAGCTACTCAAAGGGACCAAAAAAGTCAAGGTCTTATCCTCTGTCTTGCCCTCCAAGGCTGTCAGGGATCAGGTGCTCATCTTGAGGATTCAGACTCCATACACTGCTGTTTTGGACAGCTTTTTCCACTGCTGTGACTAAAGAACCTGACATGAACAATTTTAGGAAGAAAAGTTTACTTCAGGGTTCACAATTTCAGAGGTCTTAGCCACTGAAAGCTGGCTCCATTCCTCAGGACTCAAGGAGATGGCAGGCAGGCATGGCTCCAGTAAGCAGAGGGCTCAAGGAATCACATGGGAAAGAAGAGCAGAGAGCAGGGAAACTCCATGCCAGATACAGAATCTATACACCAAAGACAGGCCCCCGCTGACCCACTCCAGCCACACCCTACCAGCCTGCAGTTGCCAGTTAATCCCTGTGAGGGCTTTAACTCACTGGCTGGGTCAGGCCTTTATAATCCAATCATCTCACCTCAGCCTTCCCAAACTGTCACACATTCAAACCATAAGAACTGCAGACCAGGCACATCCAGGGGCCTGTTAATATCAGGAAAGTAGGTCAAGTCAACCTTTCCCTGGGAACTGGCTGTCTTATTCAAGGAGGGGCCATGAGACAAGCAACTGGGTGTCCCCTGTGGCCTCTTCTCTTGTCCAGCTCTATCAATGACACTGCATTTTCTATGGGTTCCCAGGCCTTCGTTAACAACCTTGTCTTCCTACAACACTCCTCCTACCTGTTCCCAACTGTTGAGAACCCAGAGGGCAAAGCCTGCGTGGAGAAGCTTCCCTCATCCCCACATCCACAATTTGAGAAGTCTGTGATTATGAGCTTAGGGAAAACAGCAATTTGCACAGGTGACATGATTTTTCCACGTGACTCATATCCATGGTCTAAGACATGTCTCCTCTGCAGTCAGAATGGGGAGAAGTAAACTTCACTAATTTTCTTCAAATAGGCAAGACAGGCCAGGACTATTGTTTAATTTTGAATATTTCAACTAGAAGTGGCCATCACTAACAGGCCAAGTGGAGAAAGAGCACAGGAGAAATGATTAACAGGTAAGAACAACAGGCCAGGTAAGTCAATAAAAGTTCCAGGCTAGTAGTTGACCCTAAGTGGTTAACCTACAGGGCCACCATTGTATATTCTTCCCTATTCACAATACACCAGAACTAAGATGTCTATACAAGCTGGTAACAGAAATATATTTGTCATTAGGTGGCCATCTCTCCTCCGGGCCTCCAGAGCAAGGGCTACATTTTGATAGTTGTAGCTTTGAATCTTAGCTCAGTGCTCAGCACTCAGTAGATATTCAATAAAGATTTGTAGAATTATTAAGAACTTCATGGAAATATTTAAAAAGATTTTTAGAAGTCATTAGGAATTATTCATACCAATATTAAGACTAAAGGATGAACAGAGCATCCACTGGACCAAACTCTGTCTACTCATCAACAACCAGTTCCAGGAGCCACAGAGACTCACTCTCATGGCTCACAAGATTAAGTTTATTTATCTCAGAAATAACTCAAGAAACTCAAGAAAGAACCAAAGCTGCATCAGTTAGGAATCACTGGTAGCTCCCCAAGGGCAAGGGGCCACATGTATTGCTCACAATAAAGTCCCTAGAGAAGGGCCCATATGAATTTACTTAACATAAAAATGGAGAGGCAAATCAACATTTCTACTTTTACCAAGAGAACCCATGAGGGTGCCTACGATGGGGACTACAGACTGAGGAGAAACTCCTTTGACACTGTTTTCCATTTTCAGTTGAAAAACACTATAATCCTGAGATCAAGAGATCTTTCCAAGCTTGCACTGCAAGAAAACTGTAAGACCTCTACTGCAGCCACAAGGAACAAAGAGGGATGCACACATGGCATGCCTTGCAAGGACCCCTCCAACTTTGCCTTCCATGGCCAGGCAGCTTTCGCATTGCCACTTGAAACTCCATCATTAATTCCATCATTGTTTAGTTTGTTCCCAAGTAAATTTTGCTATAAAAGTATGTATGCCACCTCCCACTGCTTTAGAATGCTAAGTCTCAGAATCTTTCAGGCAAATTAGCCAAAAACTTCCCTTTATTAAAGACACCTAATTACAAGGGAGTTTTGCAGAAAGTTGGGTAGCATACTACAGAAGAATCCAGAACTCTAGCAGTGAGCACCAAAGTGCTGGAAGAACCACAGAAAGGGAGGGGAGCAGATGGTTACATTTTCATAGTTTTATGGTTTTACTTAGAGCCGATTTTTAGTGTACATAGCATTCTGAAATACAGGGACAATCAGATTCAAACTGTTTAGCCCAAAGATCAACGTCCCCATTCACCACCAAGCCTCATCTGCCTACTTTCCATCTCCCACTCACACATAAGAACCCTCCCTGCTAGTGACAGGGATGTATGTTCAATCCCTGTACAATTGCCTAATTATTTTAGCCTGTGCACCTGAAATGTTCCACCCTCCTCTGCAGTTCCTCGCTGTTACTCACCCTTCCAGCTCAGCATTCAGCTTTGTTTCTATCCACTAGTTTCCCACACCACCACATCCATCAGGCTGCTCTCCTTCCCAGCCTTCAGGGCACTCTGCTGTACCACCTGCTCCAGCAGCTCCAGGGCTATAGGATGCTATCTCCTAATGAATTTTTGGGACTCAAGACCGCTATGACAGCTTCACATATATATTGTCACTGGATGTGCTCAACAGGCTCAGAGGTAATAGTGATTTTCTTTTCTCTTTTGCATCTTACTTTTGCAGATAAAAACAGGATCTGGGAAGATAAGTGAATTCTTTCCCTATGTGGAATATACCATCTTTTGTCGGACCACTAAGAAAGTTATATTAAGACTGCTGAGTAAGTCATCCATATGTCCTGGTCCTCTTAGAGTCTACCTCTTGGTCCATTTGATAATTTCTCCCTTGTTGCAAGATACAGAAAGAAGGTGGCTCTAAATTGAACTTTGAGTTTGAACTCTTTTATACCTTGGCTTGTTCACATGATTGACAATAGGCTTTTTACAAAAACAGATATGATAGAAAAATAAAAGGTCATGTCCAAGAAAAGACAGAAGAAAAATAAAAGTAAAGGTCAAGACCAGGAGAACTGAACTATTTATCATTCATTTGGAGAACTGGAATAACTCCTCCCATTATTTGGTTTTTCTGCCCCTTGATGACGAGCCTATAAAATCTCAGGACAGCAGATGCTCTGGGCTGTTGCTGAGGCTGATAAACAGAATCTACGTCTTTAAGGCACATACCACTGTGCTGGTTTTACTTGGAAAATATAAAGTTTTGTTCTACAAGTCATCGGGGAAGGGTGGCAAATTCAGTATTTTCCAGATCAAACCTGGAGGAAGATGGGAAAAGAACTGCACAAAAGTTCTTTTTCAAAACCTTCCACAAGCTTTGCTTAATTCAATGTCATGCTGGTATGTACCCTGTTGAAGAGCAGCTGCCACAGCAGCATGGATTTGGATTGGGAAGCGACTGTGGACATCAACACAATCGTGTATGGTTTCACTTAAGAAACTGAAGAAATCTCTCATTTCCTAGTTCTCTTCCCTTTCACTGCAAGTACCAGTGAAGAGAAGCCTGAAAACCACACAGCACATCACTTGCTAAGGCAATGTATGTGGTTTTTGCAAGAAGGTACTTTGAATAAAAACGGAGAATTTAAAATCATATTCTTGCCACTTATCTATTTTAATCTATTAACCACAAATCAGAAGAGCATTTCTGTTAAAGACCTGACCTGAAAATCTGACATTTATTTGGAGAGCTAAAACGAATCAAGGAACATGACTAAACTTTTCATTTCTGTAGACTCTAGACCATCAGCATATCATCACATGACCAATCCAGCACTCATAGTCTACATTAGATTTTCCAAAGGATTCTCCTTTTGTGTGGCTACTCACTCCAAGATCATCTCATCTTATACTTAAACATTGGAATGCTGCGGCTAAATTACATAGAGTTTGCAGAATCCCTCACCTCAGACTTGGAAGTCATTAGGTTCAGACCTTTATACTCTACATACGGATTTCAGTAAACCCCTGCTATAATCCCATTCTCCAGAATGGAAGAAGTAATACTCATAACACATGTATTTTAAAAATTTACAAATAATTGCAGACAGTGTATAAGTGAACATGTGCCAGCCACCGATTTTAAGCCCCTTTTTGGAGTCAAGGGCACCGAATTTTCAACATAATCCTATGCTGAAGGGTTGAGACTTGGCCCAAGCAGAGCAATCTAAACAGCAGTTCTGAGACTTCAGAGACCATGATATTTTGTGTTCCTTAAAACAGGAGGAAACATGGAGAAGAAAATATAATGTTTGAGTCAAGAGAGCAGCAAAATAGGAGAAATACTTTATAATTGATGGTTTCATTAATAATTGAACTTGAGCTTGTTGCATTATTCTGTGTCACAATGAAGGAAGCACTTTGCTTACTGATGGTGTGAGAGAGGTCCTATTTGCCCTGGATGAAGTAGGCACAATAGAGGTTATGTAGCATGAGTAACAGCCACACATAGCAGGGAAAAAACCCAGTTTTCAGACTTCCATATCTCGCCCCAGCTCACTCACAGATCAGCACTGCTAGCATCTGGACACATCTCCTTATAAAATCTGCATATTTTCACATATTTTAAGTAGTTGAGATGATACACTCTATATTATTCTGTATCTAGTTTTCTCCATTCTAATTTCATAATAATCATTTCCCATAGTATTAAAAGTCTTTAGGAAAATTGTTTTTAATAAATCTATAATACTGCAATGTAAGGTCTCAATTTACTTAGCTGTTTTGTTTATAACAGCTATCTGCAAGTTTTCATGATCATAAATGAGGTTACAGTATGAATTTTTTAAATATCTATTTGAAATCTTGGTTTTATTCAGCCTTTTTTTTTTTTTTTAAAGAGAGAGGGACAGTGAGAGAGAGAGAGAGAGAGAATTTTATTTAGTTTTTCATGTGGCCTTCGTTGCTCTAACACTTCATTGTGTACATGGTGCTGAGGTTTGAACCCATGTCCTTACATGTGCCAGGCAAATGTTGTGACCATTGAGCCATTGCTCTAGCCCCCCTTTGGCTGTTCTTAAGTTAAATATCCTCTTTTTTTAAAAAAAGAAATTATCAATATTTTTTCAGAAGCAACTCAAAAGGTATCAAGATAAGAAATAAAGAACTGAGTGTACAAATATCAGCAGTTTGATTCATAGAGCAGCTAAATGAATATGCATTAGCAACTAGGAAGACCAATAATCAATCCATGTTTTATAGTGCAATCCACCCCATAGAAAGATCCTGCCATCCAATACTCAGGCTAGAAGAGACCAGATTAAACGACAGAATCGACAAAGGAACAGGAGAAAATACATCTGGCATAGGCAATAAATCAGATTTACAAAAAACAGAGAGAGAAGTTAGATGCTTAACATAAATTGCAAAATATATTGCAAACATTGGAAATGAGAGAAGAAGAAAAGATTGAAATTGACTTTACTACAAAGGAAAAAAGTGAGGATGCACCAGGTAAATATCAGTGCTCTACTTTCTCTAAACCCAAACTTCTAGAACTGCCTTTCAGATTATTGTACCAGAATTATAAATGGGATTTTAATTATACTGAAATATTCTGGTGTAGTATCATCTAACCTATACTTAATAAAATAATGCCAGATCAAAAGTCTTGCCATTTGCATCAGTGAGTTATTGGTAAGATTTACATTTCCAAATAACAAAACAAATCATATTTAAGTCTGCACATATAAATTTTACTTCATCAATAAGCACAGGGAAGAAAAGAACCACGTCCCCACAGAGGGAACATGAAATGATGAACTATAAACAGCACAACTGAGAATAGCAGAGAATTTTAGAGGCTTATTTTAAGGCACTGTCACATTTATTGTATCTCTCTACAACCTGGGATTATTCTAGGAAAACAATTTTAAAAACAAATATGAAACTCAAGATAAAGGTGGAAAGATAACAAAAGAAATGCAAAGACCAATCAAGAGGAAAGCAGACAAAAGATAAGGATCCCCAAAGAAACAGCAGAACTAAAGAATTTGACTTTAAAAGTGCCTCATTAACAGAAATTGTGATACAATCTTTTGTCATCTGTCAGTAATGGCTTGTAAAACTAATATTCATCCTGTCCTCTAATAGAGCACCTAAATTAGTGTTGTGGGTTGAATTATGTCCCCTGCACGTTCATATGTTGAATTCTTTTTTTTGTATTTGAGAGAGAATCAATTTTTATTTAGTTTTTTATGTGGCTTTAGTTGCTTCAATCTTTTGTTTTATATGAACCTGCATCTTAGCACATACCAGGCAAGCACTACAACTGCTGAGCCACTGCTCCAGCCCCAATATGTTGGAGTCTTAATCCCTACTAATAGCCTGTGACCCTATTTGGAGATGGTATCTTTACAGAGGCAATTAAGGTGAAATGAATTCATTACGGTTTGCTGTAGTTTGGACCTTGAATATTCCCCTAAGTCCCATGTGTTGAAGGACTGGACCCCAGGTGTTGCTGAACCTTTAGGAGGTGGGGCCCAGCAGAAGGAGGTGAAGACGTTGGGGCCCTGGCCACTTCCTATCTCTTTGTTTCCCTGATATGATGAAGTGAGCAGCCTCCTCTGCCCAGTGCTCCCTCCACAGTACACTGTGCTGCCAGAGGCCCAAGGCAACATGGGACTGAAACCTCTGAAACCATGAGCCAAAAAAACCTTTCCTTGTTTTAAGCAGTTACTTCAGACGTTTTGTCACAGCAACAGAAAGCTGTCTAATGCAGGGTCAACTGTAGCCCTAAATGACTCATGTTTTATGAGGTGGAGAAATTTGGATATGAGAAAGATGACGTGACGACACAGGGAGAAGATGGCCAACTCGACGCCAACAAGGGGGGCCTGGCGCAGATCCTTCACTCACAGCCCTCAGAAGGAGCTAACGCTGCCAACACCATGACCTTGGGCTTCCCAGCTTCAATATTGTGTGGCAATTGATCTCTGTCATTTAATCCAACCAGTCTGTGGTACTTTGTTATAAAAGACCTATCAAACGAACACACTTAGCCAGGCTAAATAGTAGATCCTTTGACACAATTTGACCAACAGCATAGTGAATTATAAGTAGTAATCCATGGAGAAATTATAAACATGTGTCTACGAACACATAAATGAAGGCATAGATGCAGCTACTGGTGCAGGCAAAGGTATAAGCAAGTGCATACACAGATACCATGCTCAAGCTCCCAGAACTAATAAATAGTAGGGGAGGGGAGTGGGACCTAACCCCACATGTGCCTCCAGGGTCCACGCCTTGCTACAACATCACCATACTGTACCACCCAACCAAACGACATTGCAACATGGAAAATGTCTCTAACAATAGGATCTATGAGGTTATGCAGAACTTACTCTCTTCCATAGTTGCCTGTAAGCATCCTCTGCGAAAATTTTATTGAAGTGGTAGAACCTTAATATTCTGGGGTTTGGTTTATTTTGATTGATGATATAATATAGACATTTTTAGGAATTAAATAAATTCAAGTACAACAGAAGCCCACTTTCAGTACTCTAAACCTGATGAAACTGAATGGCTTTCTTCTTTGTAAGTCACTGCTCCATTATATAAAATGCCAGGGATGGGATGTGACTCTATGGAATCTTCCCCCACATTCAGCACAACCAACACAAACTGCAGACTTATCTACAGCTCATCTATCTAGCAGACACAGAGAACAAGGTTCAGATTCTGGGGCTATGGTAACAGCAACAGAGAGGGGAAATGAGGTTAGTCAATTTATCAATCATGTATATATAACATACAAGATGCAACACTAAGACTTCAGGGCAATGAAAAGGATGAAGTAAGGTTGATTTTTCATCCAAGGGGCTTCAACTCCCCTAGCACACATGTGACCTAGGCAGAGTCCTGAGGGGCATTTACTAGACCAGGTGCTTTCATGCAGAGAGAAGCCCAGCCTTACCCTCGGAGCATTCCCACAGGGTTGGGGAAGAAACCAAAGAGCAATACAGCACGATGAGTCTGGATTAAGAGCCCAAGTTGCTCTGATCACCAAAGTTCTTCCAACATCTATGAATTCCAGGACAGAATCATGAGTAAAAGACTTCATGACTAGGAGTCATTGAGGCTCCCCAAAGACTCTAAGATTAATATGAGACACTTCAGACATTCTGCAGCAAAACCCATACAGGTCAGAACAGAATTGGCCTCTAGCACAAGCAAGAGCCATTCAACCTCAAAAGCATCCCATACAGTGACACAAGGATGAGACTTTGTCTTCTGTTAATTATTTGTTTGTAATAACTGAAGGCCTAAAAGCAGTTGCTGCCACTTCATAGAAAGCTGTGATGATTAATTTTTATGTGACATGAAGGGGAGAATGAAGGTAACTTGTAGAATCTGTGTGGTCACCCTCTTATGTGGTCCAGTGGCTTCACCCATGCTTATACGTGTGGGCTCTCACATCTCCACAGCTCCCCAGTCCACTGGCATCAACAGATTTTAACACCAGTACCATCACATCCTGATGAGGAGGGGAGGTTGTTTAAAAATACCTCACTATAAAATACAAAGCTTGAAAAAGGATAGAGGCATAATCATTAATGCAAGAGAAGGCATCTTGACTTAAATAAGAATCCACTAAGCAATCTCCCTGCTATGGTTTGAATGTGTAAGCCCCATTCCAAATCACACTGACATAATCCCTGAAGCAACAGTAGTAAGAGATGGATCCTTAGGAGGTGATTAGGCCATGAGAGCAAAATGCTCACAGAGAGGTTAGTGCCTTCAAGTTTGCTCCTTCCACCCCTTCTGCCACAGTATTTGTCCTCTCTGGAGGATGCAGCAACAAGGTGCCATCTCAAAAGCAAAGAGCGGCCATTGAAAAGTGCTGAAATGATGGGCTCCTTGATCTTGGACTTCCTGGCCTCCAGAACTGTGAGAAACAAATTTTTATTGTTTATAAATTTCCCAGTCTCGGGTATTTTGTTATAGCAGCACTAAAAGACTAAGACAGCCCATTAAAATTCACACGTTGACATTCATTGCTTGCTGTTGAATTCTCCTGGGACTGCTACCTTTAATTCTGAATTCTTCTTGTAGACAGCAATAAGAGTCCACACAAATACTCCTTCTCTTCCATTATTTCACTTGATTTCAATCTTTATCATTTAAAAAAAATCATGGGCCCTTCTGTTTTAAAAAGCTTTTATTCATCCCCAAACTACATGAATTTATGGTAGTCAATCTGCCATTTTCTAGTCACCAAAGACCTAACCCTGATCAGCAAGCATAACCAGTACCACTAATAGTAGGCTGCTGCAAGTCAATCCAAGTTAAGGGCAGAGCTTCCCCTTAGCTTGTCTGCCTGCTGGGTTCTTACATATGGAAAGCAAGCTCAAGGACCTCCATGTGAGGAAGCACTGCTTTGCTTCTACAATGCATCCTTCCATCCTGTTACTCTGACTGAGTACTACAAGGAGCAACTCCCTCATGTTCCCTGCCCAGGCCTCGGCTCTCGCCGTAAGGGCTGGTAGCCCCTACTATGGCTGGCTTCTGGTTTTTCTCAGGGACTCCATCCATTGAGCCATTATCATGGCTGTCAAAGCAAGAGAGAGGCACCAACCCTTGTAGACAAGGCTGAAGTCAGGATTGGGAGGGGACAAATGGAAAGGAGAAAGACTGGCACTTGGGAGATGGGAAGCTACAGAACTCATAGGAAGCTGCTAGGCAACCAAGTTTATCTGGCTCTCTGGGATTGCTCCATTACATATTCATGTTTCCCCTGACTGTTACTATCCTGGGTGAAAAAAGCCTAAGTATTTTGATGTCCCTCAGGGGGAAAGAAATCATTTATTAGCATGAAAACTTCCTCTCTCCAAGTTTTCTTCTTTTCTATTTATCTTCTGAAAGACATCTAGAAAATTTACTGGGGGAAAAATGTCTTTCCACCCTTCCCCCAACAGCCCCCAACACACAACCCCTCCACAGCAATGAATCTCCTGGTGAACCAGTCTGAATGTCAAAAAGGAACAGGCACCTTCTCAGGAAAATATAAATATTTATAGACATCAATACTCCATCACCTCTGAAATGTTAAGCAGAACTGTTTCTCCATTCTCTTCTTTATTGATTTAGTTACATGGTACATAATAATAAGAAAGCAGAAAGGTAGCAGTGGCACTCAAGCCACCAGGTCATGCATCAAATAAATGCAGACCAAAAAAAAAATTCATTAGATTTCTTTGTGATATATCCCCAGAGAGCAGTAAGAGAAACAAGAAATCAGTGTCAAAACAAACTCAGCCCCAGAGCAGGGAGAAGGGCTGCTGAAGGGCCATCCACTGGGACAAGGGCCTCCTGTCTGTACGACAATGATGACAACAACTCCTCCTCCTCCTTCACTTCCTCTCCCCCCTCCTCCTCTTCCTCCCCCTCCACTTCCTCTCCCCCCTCCTCCACTTCCTCCTCCTCCTCCTCCTCCTCTTCCTCCTCCACTTATGGTGGTGGTGATGTGCACTCTTGAGGCTAAGTCCCACCATCTGACTGGGGGGATTATGGGAACAGGAGAAATGAAGTGGAATGGACTATAAAAGCGACGTATCAGGGAGTCAAGTCCATCTGGTATTTGGGATGCCTTTCTCAATTTCCTGTCCTCTTTTAGACTGCATGACTTCTAAGTGGGTAGCTTCAAGTTATCAGGGTCTAAACCTTAGCCCTATTTTCTGGATCTCTTTTGTGGTAAAGCATGGCTTTACCTGAATAGACTGTCCTCTGCCCAAGTATTTTGGTTCACAGTTTTGCAAGTTTTAGTTCATCGTTGGCTAACCTGTGGCTTTGGGACTTGTGGAGAGGCAGTATAATGCAGTGGGAGTATATGACAAAGGAAGCCATATACCACATGGTGGATAGGGAGCAAAAAGAGAATAGGGGCTGGGGTTCCAGCATCCTCTTCAAAGCCCCATCAAATTGTCAATTAGTCTCATTTTTTCCCCCTTGAAATAAAATTCTGAAGTTTTTCTTCTCTTGGGTATATACCTAGGAGTGGAACTGCTGGCTTACATGGTAATTCTGATTAATCCTTTAAGAAACTGCCAGGCTGTACACCATTTCTATCTTTAGCAGATATGTACTAAGGCTTCAATTTTTCCACATTCTCCCAACACTTGTTACCTTCTTTTCAAATTTAGCCATCCTAGTAGGCAGAGTTGTATCTCACTGTAATTTTGACTTGCATGTCCCCAGTGACTAATGGTGTGAGGCTATTTTCATGTACATTTTGGCCACTTGTAAAACCTTCTTTAGAGAAGTGTTTATTCTAATCTTTTGTCCAGTTTTGAAATTGGATTATTAGCCTTTTCCCTCTTCCGTTATCAGAGTTCTTTACCTGTTCTGGATACTATAGTCTTGTCAGATATATAATTTGCAATATTTTATCCCATTCTGTAAGCTGAATTTTTTCCACTTTCTTGATAGTGTCATTTATTGCCCAAAAGTTATTTTGGTTTTGATGAAGTCTCATTTATTGATTTCTTTAATTGCTAATGCTTTTGACTATCACCTCACCCAAGGTCATAAAGATATATAGCCACACTTCTAAGAGTTGTATAGTTTTACCTCTTATAACATTAAGTATTTTACCTATTTTCAGTTCATTTTCTTACATTTTATGAGGCAGATATTTATTTTTCTAATTGTTAAAACCAAGATACAGTTTTCTTCTGTTTTCACCTATGGTGGAAGTGGGGAAAACTTTGGGATTTCCAAGTCCAACACTAACTTAGGAGTGAGGAGGTAGCAACTGAATTTTCCTGAAATTAACTTCAGCAATTGTAGCAATTCAATGTTCTGTGGATTAACTGGGACTGGGCTCAATGACTGTAACTTTAAAAGAAGTAACCAAGTAAAAAGAAGACTTCATGAATTAAGCAATAACATTTAAAACCAATAAGATCAAGTAAAAAGCTATTAGACACTAGCATAGGGCTATCTTCTAATGTATAGTGTAAATATTCATAAGACATAGTCCCTCACCCTGAAGGGCTCCTTAACTGATTTGAAATACACACACACACACATACACACAAGATACATACACACATACAAACATATATCTATATGTATGTATGTATGTATCTATCTATCTATCTATATATAAAGAGTAAAATTTCTTTCAGTCCACATATCTCACATGATGCAGCCAATGGGACTAAGCAATATCCAAATAGGGACACAAGTTAAATCTGACAGAAGATGTGACTATATGGTGTTTTTACAAGTCATTGCGGAAACTCTTCTGAGGTATGATATGATGAAAAATCCCCTTCTTACATAAACAAAAAAGAACATTTCCTGACTCAAAGACACAGAAGATTCTCTAAATTAAGAATGACAGATCATAGTATATCTGGAAGACCCAATAATTCCACCAGAAAACTGTTTGAGCTTATAAACAGATTTAGCAAAGTGGCAGGCTACAAGATCAACACATAAATCAACAGCTTTCCTATAAGCTAACAATAATAGGGCAGAAGATGAAGCCAGGAAATTGGTCCCAATCACAATGTCCTCAAAAAGAATAAAATAGTTCAGAATTAATATAACAAGGGAAGTAAAAAACCTCTACAATGAAAATTATTGAGAACTGAAGAAGACCTGAAAAGATAGCAACACATTCCATGTTCTTGGTTAGGCAGAATTAGTATAATTAAAATGGCCATTCTGGCAAAAGTGCTATATAGATTCAACGCTATCCCCATAAAGATACTAAGGTCATTTTTTACAGATATCAAAAAAGCAAATCTCAAATTCATTTGGAATAATGTGAAATCCAGAATAGCCAAAACATTACTACTCAAGAAAGACAAAACAGGAGGTTTTGCAATACCATATGTAAAAATATATTATAGAGCTGTAGTAACAAAAGCAGCATGATATTGGTATTAAAATGGGCATGAATACCAATGGAATAGAATAGAACACTCTGAGACAAACCCACAAATTTTTAAATATCTGACATTTGACAAAGGGGGTCAAAATATAACATGGAGGAATAACAGCCTATTCAATAAATGGTGCTGGACAGATTGGACAGCCATTTGCAGAATGTTGAAATTAGATCTTTATCTCTCATCTTGCACATAAATCAAATTGAAATTGTTTAAGGATCTAGGAATTAAACCAACTACCATACAACTGCTAGAAGAAAAATTACGAGCAACACTCTAGCATATGGGAGTGGTCAACAACTTTCTCAACAAGACTCCTAAGGTGAAAGAATTAAAGTCAAGAGTCAGTAAGTAGGATGCCATTAAACTAAAAAGCTTTTGCTCAGCCAAGGAATTGGTTAAAACAGTTAAGAGAAAACCTACAGAATGGGAGATAATCATGGCCTGTGATTCCTCCAACAGGAGACTAATATCCAAAATTTACAAACAATGCAAAAACCTTAATATTAGAAATATAAACAATCCAATCAATAACTGGGCCAGAGAGCTAAATAGAAACTTCTGAACAGAGGAAACTGAGCAAGCCAATGAACACATGAGAAGGTGTTCTAAATCACTAGTAACCAGAGTAATGCAAATCAAAACTACACTGAGCATTCACCTCACTCCAGTTACATTGGCAAAGATGAAGAATATAAACAGTAACAGATGCTGGAGGGGTTGTGGGGAGACAGGATCACTAATACACAGTAAACTGCTGGTGGAACTGCAGACTGGTACAGCCACTCTGGAAAGTAGTGTGTAGATTCCTCAAAAAATTAGGGATGGATCCACTGTTTGACCCAGCTGTCCCTCATCTGGGTATTTTCCCAGAACAGCTAAAATCAGCACATTAGAGTGACACAGCAAAATCAATGTTCATAGCAGCTCAATTTACAATAGCTAAATTATGGAATCAACCCAGATGCCCTTCACTGGATGAATGGATTCAAAAGCTGTGAAAAACGTATACATATACACATACATACATACACACACACACACACACACACACATACACATGCTATGGACTTCTACTCAGCTATTAGAAACAGTGATACTATGGCCTTTGAAAGTAAATAGATGGCAATGGAAGAAATTACACTGAGTGAAATTAGACAAACCCAGAGACCCAAAGGTCAAATGTTTTCCCTTATTTGTACAGGGGAGAGGGAAAGCCAGGCTTGAGTGAATCGTAGTCAACCTTGTGTACTAGACTCACCAAAGCCAAAACAACACGTAACCTATAGGAACCATAGATACATGGGGTGGGGGTGGGAGGGGAAGACAGAGTTGGCGTGGAAAGATGATAGGGAGGGATCTATGGCGGGGAATCAACAAAGCATCTTAATCTTTAATTACTTGAGAAGCCTAATAATACTTATGCAATCATTTAATTCTGGAAAATGCACAACATTCATAGATGCACAATCATTTGTATACATAATATAAATATATAAAGTTATCTGTTAAAAAAGAAACAAATAATAACTTAATTAAAAAAGAATGATGGCAAGAGAGTATTGAAATAGTCTTTTTTGGAATATTCATGGATTTTCTAAGGGATTTTTCTAAGGCTTATACAGAATAGAACTCCATTTTAATTGCTTTCCAGGATGTTATCCTACTTTTAAATAACTTAGTATTTGTTTTATATTATGCCCTCAAAACACTGTAAAAATGAAGAAAATCAAAAAGGACTAAAAAGACACATACATTTTGGAAGATGACTAGAAAATATGCAAATATCAATTTATCAGTTATTCTCAAGGGAACAAGTGCTTCACTAACACCTGTTCTAAGCCCGGCTCTTATAAACAGAATTGCTACCTGCACAGTTCCCAACCCAGCTTCTCACAGACCCACTTCAGAATACAGGACAAGATTGAAAATGCCTCATTTGTGGGAAAAATACACAAACTAACACACTAACAAACATCAGTGCAGGAGGGCAGGTCAAAAAGATGAAGCTAAAAAAAAAAAAAAAATGCAGTCGGCAACACCAAGATGTCTCCTGAAGCTCAGCTCAAGGTTTTTCTCTTAGGAAAATAATAATCAGTACAATTTGGGGAAACTTCACAGGTAGCTTATGTGGAGGATCCAGCTCACAAAGTCATGGAAATACCATGTATTGATCATCTATTTTGTGCTAGGTACATGTATGCCAATCAAGGAACATGAAAATTTGGTGATACCAGGAAGTGGCAAAAATTTGATAAGGTCCACCAGTAAAATTTCTCATATGAAAAGGGAAAACTGAGAATTAAACCACTGAGCAGGTGCATTTCCAGCACTGTCTGAGGAAATACTTCAGGTTATCAGGGGAAGGAACTGCTGGAGGGGGAGAAGGTGCAGTAGAATATCCTGACTTTCTGGTAGAGTCCCAAAAGATCACCCAGGGCTTTCTGTTATGGTTCTACCAACAATAAATAATCTTCTGGCTCCAGTATTTGTCCTTACAGACAGAAAACCTCTCCAAGGGGCTTCCAAATGAAACCTCCCTTAAAGGGCACATTCCTCTCTTTAACCACAACAAACACAAAGTTTATGGAAGGGGCATGTAATAAATCATTAACCTTGGCTGTCAAACGTCTTTTCCTATGATCAGTATACAGTCAAGTCCAACTCTTCTTCCTATCCTAGATCTTAATTAGGAGTGCCAATTATCAAGACTTTATTTAACATCCAGATTTTAAAATGCCTCTATTTTAGCACAGACATAGAAAAAGTATATGGTGGTCTTTGCTATAATTCATATATGCTTTCACTAACTCCATTTAATTCAACCAGTGTTTATTCAAGGTCTACTGAATAAAGTCTTCTAAGTAGTAATATTATTTCAACTTTTGCTCATGTTTCAACAGAAATATCTTACTGGGATTTTGCCTATACAAGGCACCCCAAGATGACCACACAGTGAAATCTAAATTTGATACTTTAAAATGCCAGGAAAGGGGCTGGAGCCATGGCTTAGCGGCTCCAGGGCTTGCCTGGCATGCGCAAGGATGCAGGTTCGAACCCCAGCACCATGTACATAGAGAAGTATTGGTGCAAGTAAAGCCACATGAAAACCTAAATAAAATTGATTCTCTCTGTCTCTCCCATAGTCTCTCTCTCTTTCTCTCTCTCTCTCTCTCTTTAAAAAAAAAATGCCAGGAAAGCCCCAGTGGCACAAGAATGATTTCAAAACTACAATCATTTTAGTCTTATCTTAGGGTTATACGTAGAGTTCCTAGCAAAAAGGAAAGAAAATTATAGCCCTCACCTTGCCACTCAGACTAAATTACTGCAACATGAGATTTAAATAAAGCAATAACTATCAATTAGCTTCAGTATTAATCTAAGATTTCTTGGTGTAAAGAATCTGATGTGTGCTAATGCAATCATGAAATTCTCATTTCTCTATCAGGGTGGTTGGAAAGGAGAATGCTTGCTTTCTATGTTGATAGTCCACACGTGATTTCTCACTCCTTCTGCAGTTTTCTCTATTGAAAACTTAAGTCGTAACATGATTCAAATCTTAATGGATTAAATCCCAACGCTAAACACTTCAAAAAGCCACATGACACAGGAAATAATACAACCCCTACCTGGAAAGAAGTAAGACAAGGGGAAAGAAGCATGTTGAAAACTACCTAATAAAAATCACTCATTCTGCAAGCCTTGTTTTCTTAAAGAAAGAAAAAGAAACTTGGGGAAATTAGAAAAGGCAAAGGATATTATTAATACACTCGAAATTAATAGTATAACTGCATAATAATCAATTTTTAAAATGCAAATAGAGGGAATTCTGGCGACGCCAAGAGACATAGCCTTTAAAACGCATGTGGTGTGGCACTTTTTATTTTGAAAATGTATCTCATAGACAGAAGTTCAATTTATACACTTCTCCCAAAAAGCACAAATTAACATTTTCCAACATGATTCTGTTTCCTTGCTTAAGGATAAGAATTAATTACTAATAAGAACAATAATTACTAATAGTAATTACTAATAAGGATAATAATTAACTATTAATATTACTACTGTATGAATGCAAGGTAAAAGCAAAAATAAACACTTTGCTTACCTAATTCCCTGTTTGGCTGGCTCCCAAAAGTCACCAACTCCCTCCATCAGGAAAGACAAAGAGACAGCAGGACAAAATGGAATACCTACAAATTCTCCTTATGATGAAAACAAATGAGGTATTTGGGACATAGCTTCTCCCCACCAAAAGGCAGCAGTATACAGAAAATTTAATACCTAACTTTCCTTCCTGCACATCCAAAAGGATGGATCATCCCCTTAAGAATTCTCTTTTGCCAAGAAACAAAATGGTCTAACTACTAGAACTGCATTAGCCTTCAGTGATAATGAAATTTTAAAAGGTCTGTGCAGTAAAGGCGTGGCTAGCACAAGCAAGCAAAAAAAACAAACTGTCTCTTACTACCAGTAAACTTACCTGAGTCCTTCCTTTCAACCCCCAAATATGTCTGCAATCCTACTGTGGCTGGGCAGAGGGTAAAATACCTACGTTAACGTAACCGAACACTTGCCAAGAGGTAACACATTGGGCTTCGTTCTTCTGCTGCAACTAATCCCTCACTCCCCAAGCTTCCCTGTGTCCACCGTCCAGCATCAAACAAAATTCATGCCATTTTCCATTTCTTCTATATGTCAGCTTCACAGCAGGGGCCACAGATAGCTGATCGAGCTAAAAGCTCAGTTTTATAACTTCCTTTGTAGTCATATTCTGGCCTCTAAGAGCTGTGTGTCCTTGGATAAGAAATTTATCATCTCTGAGTCTCACTTTTCTTCCCTGTAAAAGAAGTGGTGAGGACCAGGTGATCTCGGAGTGGCCTTCTAGCATCCAGTGCCATTATGGCGAGGTGTACATTCCTGCTGATGGCTTGCTGCAGCAGGGAGAAAGCTAAATGCAGTTTCAGGTTCTTGTGCTTAGTTAGTTGTCTCAAGGTGGTTGAGACTTTGCAAGTAGGCAAGAAAATAACAAGGGCCAGTAGCGAGCATTATTTATTTGCCAAACAAAAATAAAAAACACTCTGGCTTGCCTGAGTCTTTGACTGTAATATTTTAGGGGAGAAGAGACCATATCTTAGCAGATGTTAAGTAAATTAATTATGTTATTATTCCAGGCAAAGTGTACCTTAAACAATTATTTTTGTTTTATTCTTCTTGTTCAAATAGAAGAATACGAACAAAACTAATTGTACTTCCTAATCCATAGAGAATACCATTCTGGCAAATAGAAGACAGAATTGTTGAGAGGTAATATTATTTGAGATCATAATTTTAAAACCCTCAAATGCATGTCTACCTCCTGTTATTATGCTTTCTATGTATTAATGTCTCATATATACACTTACCATCCCAAATATTTAAAATTCATTATGATGAAAGATTTGATATCAAGAGTATAGAAAGACATTTTTTAAAATGTGTGTGTGTGTGTGAGAGAGAGAGAGAGAGAGAATGAATCAATTTTACTATTTTTTTTTCAATCTGGTTTTTGTTTTTCTGGCAATTTTGTATGTGGTGCTGGAGTTCGAACCCAGGTCCTCATGTATGCTGGGCAAGCATGCTACTGCTGAGCCACTGCTCCAGCCCTAGACACTTTTTCTCTTTTTTGAAACAGGATCTTACTATATTGTCCACACTGGTCCCAAACTCCTGGGTTCAAGTGATCCTCCTGCTTCAACCTCCCAAGTAACTGGGACTCCAGGCATGAGCCAAAACTCTCACATAATGCATACTCTTGAACTTATCCTCTGACCTGTGGGAGAAGGTGCAGACTTCCCTCTGTTTGAGGCAGAATGCAAACAGATTTCACAGGGAACTAACACTATCCACCCACAGCCATGATGTCCCCTGCCCCTCTCTACCTTATATTCACCTGTGAGCAGGCCTGTGGGCCTTCCTCAGCATTTATTCCAATCTGCCACTCATATTTCTGCAGCCTACAGCAAAATGACATCACCAGAGTGCAGTCTGAAAGCCAGGCTGGTGACACAGGAGCTCAGAACCGGCTGGATTTAAAAGAAGCCTGTTCTCTAAAAAGATAGGTGGCTCCATTTTAAATTCCTCCCTGCCCATCAGCCTCAGCTCCTGCTCTCCAGCAACCCCTATAACATATGCTGTGTGAGTCCCTGTCCTCTCCCTGCCCTTTCCAGGGCCCAGGAAGCCTCACTGTTCCAGCAGCTGCGGCTTCCTCTTGGCTCTCCAGCAATGCTGCCTTCCAACAGGAGGGAGGCTGGAACCTCTGAGACCATCTCACGGTAGAAGGCATTTCCTCATATTTCTTGCTCTAACCACAGCCTATTCCTCTTACCTTAATTCAATTACAAGGATGATTTAATTAGGGGTCTCTGGTACTGAAAAAGCCTCAGCTTACATTGCAGCCACCCAAGTCCGACCACAGTCCAGAGGAGGGGGGCTCTGCTACAGGTCAGGGCTTTGCAAGGTTCCAGGTGTGACCATGATGACTCCAACTTAAAAGAGCTCTCCTAGTTCATTTAAGCTTCAGTAACCAGAAAACAGGTCAGGAGCCTGAGTCACAGTCTAAAGGCTGATGTGCATACTCTGGTGAAGAGCTAAGCCTCTCAGTTTTGTGTGGTTTGCAAGATGCAGGCAATGACATTTGTAGATGGTCCTCCTACTATGGCCCCCACTGATAGTCCCATGTCAGCCTTGATTCCCAGCACTGTGACAATACGCACCCCTGCATCTTCTAGTTGTTCTCAAAGTTCAATAGCACTCCCCTTGGCATGCAGGGGTGGCGGGAGGCAAAAGCAATCTAGGATATTACTGGTACAAGCAGCTTTCAGGTCATTCTGCTCTAGCGGACCAAGGCAGAAGCCACTGATTAAGATGGGCTTGATCTTTCTTGCCCATCTTGATGCATTGCTTTTTCTTATTTTGTCAGTATATGTCATGTTAATGTGGCATTGCTAGTCTTTAAACCTGCTTAAAAAATTGCTCTCTTTGCCTTCACTCCCATCAAGTGCTTATGTACATAACTGTACACTTACACACACACTCCACAGACACCTTTGATGGTTACACACAGAAGTGCTGAGAATCAAGTCAGTATTCCAGTGCTTTGAGAAAAGTGTATTAAGACCTGACGTAAAAAGCAGAGAAAAACTGTCAAAGCTTATCCAGTCCTCTCTTCACTTTTCCTCCCTCTTAATGATTGTTTTTCCTCCCTGACCCACCACCCTCAAACTCAAGACAATCTTATACCTTTCAACATCAGTGATGAATGATGAAATTCTGAGACAAAGCTACAATACAACACACTCCAGGTTCTATCACATTTGAGTTTCAAGGTCACTTCAAAGTATTCCCTTCTTTAGGGACCCAGAAGGAAGACTCACTTGGAAGGGCAGAAGTGACTACTTTATCATAAGAGAAGCCATGGACTTTTGCAGTCTTACTGTGACTTTTAAACTCATCAGAAAAGTAAAACTGATTTTCTTAAACTTGGAACAAATATGCAAACATACAAAGTTGTAGATCAGTGTGGCTCTTTCTGGATCTAATGAAAGTTAAGAGTTAAATTGGTTATGTGAAACCAACAACAATATATTACTCTGATGGAACACAAAATTCATATGCAACTCTATTGTGAAACCAGTTGGAGCAGGGCCTTTGGGCATAATTCCTAGACCCCTGTGAAGTACCAGATCCTTCATTTTCCCTTGTAGTTAGTGACACAAGGAAAATCCTGGATCCTAGCCATCATACTGCTAAGAGCAAAGGAAAAATTACAGTAAGATTCTACATAAAGAACCAACTAAGGGCACATCTGATATTAGTGAATTTCATGGCTCACTCTTCAATGGAATGATCAATCAACTCATTCTAAAATTGAGAGTCCATATGCCCTTCTTTCATATTTTATTATCTTACTAGACTATTCTCATCCCAAATGAAGTCCACAAGCCTAAAAGAAATAGTTAACCAAAAGGGAAATAGATTCTGCATCAAATGCAGATCAACAGTCAATTCACTAAGAAAAAAAGGAATAGAAGAAAACATACATTATGAATTTTGAGCCAAATAAATGTTAACAGTAACCCCACAGAGGATTGTCTATACCAACTGATGACCTTGCTTGGTACTGACACAGATTAACTATGGATTAAACCCTTAGTTTATTTATGATATATTCATATTCCATAAAGGTTCAGTATTTCATATAGGAACCAATGAAGGCTAACCTAAATCTCCTGAGTTATTATTACACAAGGTGTCTGTGCACCAAAACATCACACCGAACCCTGTAAAAATTTACAATTGTTACCTGTCAATTAAAGAAAAAAGAACAAAGTAAAGTTACAACCATTTTCTTAGCAACACAGCAAAAGTATTCTTACAAATTTTATACCTGGTTTTGATCAATGAAACATCACTACAGCACTATGGGGGGGTTGTGTAAGAAATGCTACCTTTCCCTCTGACTTAAATGCTATGACTTTTCAATGAAAATGGGACAAATGACTTTCCACATGTGTTCAACCAACAGCTCCCTTCAAAATTAGGAATGGAAATATCACCTGGAAGATAATTCTATAATGGAATAGTATTTATGTACACTAACCTGGTTTGGGATACCCAATCTCAAAGAGTTTTTTTTTTAGTTTTATAATCATCTGCCTTATCTAAAGAGCTTTTGTTCATATGGATATAGTATAGTTCTATTCTTTTCCACTCCACCACAAGTTAATCAGCAAAGGGCTTAGTTAAAATCTCTACTGCCCAGTTACTCCATATGGATATTAAGTAAAGTAAATCCACTTAGCGAGGGAGCCACAAGGAGTAGAGGCCATATTGATCATCCTGATTAGTCCTGTCAGCTGGAGTAAGAAAGACTGGCTGGCGCTCAGGGCCAGCTGTGCAGGTCCACAGATGGAGACAATGGGCAACATCGACAGCCTCCAAGCAATTGGTCTGGGCAGTGATAGATGTTCTGTGGACAGCTTATAGTGTTATTAAGGATATAGAACTGCCTAAGAGAAACCCAAACTCCATCTTCTTTTATTAAGATAAAAGTGGATTGTCTATGATACAGTGCAGGACTAAGAAATCTTCCATGTCTTTTATCACTGATATAGGAAAAAACACAAAATAAAAATTCAATTTATATATTAAGAAAAAGACAATTTCAATAAGCAAATGTATATGTATAACATGGAGATTATAAAATGCCATTTATCTGAATTTTAAATTAAGGACAAGACATATAAAATGCTGAGTACTGTTAAAATTATTTAATTTTATGTCATTTAATCTGTGTTGTTAATGACATTATTTGAAGGTATAAAGGGAAGAAAGGGAACCACAGCTGCATCTGTATTCCTCTGTACACAGCGAGGGCAACTGCTTGACAGGTATTGGAACTGTAGATCACACTTCAGGCCTTTCCTTACAGGCTGGACTGAATGCAGACTGAATGCTGGATAAAGAGTCCAAGTTACTCATTAAATGGTTAAAATCAGAAATCATCAGAAAAAGAAATTCCCTAATACTGAGAGATATGTGAACACACTCATTTACTCATATCCTTCCCCATTTCTTTCCTTCTTTACCCTCCCTCCACAAAGCCCCTACTAATTGATTCCTTGTGAGACCAGGAGTGAGAAATTTTAATTTCCTGACCCTCAGTTTCCAAATTAAGACTAATAAAAATTTCCACATTAATAATTCTGAGGCCTACAAAACACTAGGATTACCCTGAAGAGTCAATTAAATTGAGTGAGTAGTGGTTGGTATTGTTCACATTCACAAAATCCTCTTGCCTTTCCCTTTGCTCCCCCTTTACTCTAGTGTTTGGTCCCTAAGACCAAGAAAGGCCTGGCTCATGCCTGGTATCTCCTGAGAAGGAGGGTAGAACATACTTTTTATACTGGATACTGGCAAGGTTTTCTTTAATATGCTCAAATAACATCTAAAACTAGTTGTGTGAGTCTCTGTTCCAAATTGGTTTTATGTCCTGAGCCCATCTGTGTTGGTAGCTCCTCTTAGTAGAATTAGCTAGGAATTTTGTGTGGAGAAATTGCCTGGATTTTGCCATTCCTTTTCAGCACCTGCTAATGCTAGTGCCGCCATTAAGCTGCTTTGGAGACAGCAGGTTCCATTTAGAGTGGGCCACTTCCTTCATGGTCACTACAAATGAGCGGACTTTCGTTCCAAGAAATATAGCCAAATAACATCATGGTGGAGTGCAAGACTGAAGGAGCTCCTAACATTTCTCAACCATGTAAGTGTTCCCACCACTGCTTCATGTGACCACGTTGCTGCTACATAATTGAATATTGGAGCATGAGCACCTGAAATATCTGGACTTAAGTCTCCAGTACACATTTGAGAATATGGGTTGCAGGCACACAGCAGGGTTGAATCAATGCCCCCAAGATTCTGTATATTTATCTCTATTGACCAAGAGAGTCATTTCCCCTCTTAAAGACATGTTTTCTTGCTCTCAATAACTACATATCGACTTTTCCTTCTCCTTACCCTAACAGTGCGGGCCAGCATATCATACCCCAAGTGCCAAGTTCCCCGCAAAATTTCTAAAAGGATATATCCATACAGCATTGTCCTGCATCCTTCATGGGGTTTTCAATTTGATAACCTAGCCTGAATCCTTGAGACCGACAACAGTGAAAAAATAAATACTTCAGAAACACAATCAATTCCTTAAGACCTAAGTGCTATAAGAAGCAGGTTTAGAGAATTTGAAAATTCCCATTGATAGAACAACAAAGACAATAGTCATCTATCCTGCAGACTCTTCACAAAGGGTAAGATTAAAAAGACCATGGAAGCTCTTCCAGTGGTATAGGATTCTGGCATATATGTCTTGACAATATATTGACCAAATTATAGTGGAAGGAACAGGACCCAGAAATGTCTTGAACATGGAAATTTTTATGGCACTGATTATAAACAGACCAGTTTAAAACCTAGATAAACTTGGAGTGCTTAAAGCTGAAGGTCAACAGAGACTGACCTTCAATATCTGTTGGTTGTTGCATTAGTTCTCTAGGGCTGCCATATAAAAAATGACCACAAACTTGGCATCTTAAAACAGCAGGGATTTATTCTTTCATAGCTACAGAAGCCAGAAGTCTGAAATCCAGCTGCAAATGGAGTCACACTCCTTTCCAAGTCTTTCTTCTTCCAGCTTTCTGGGGGCTCCATCTGCACATGGCATTCTCCACTGGCACATGCACAGTGTCTCTCAGCATCCACTCTTATATAGATACAAGTTATAGGCTTTAGGACCTACCCTAATCTGATATGATGTCATCTCCACTCAGCTAGTTATATTTGCAAGACTACATTTTCAAATAAGGTCACATTCTGAGGTTTTGAATAGACGTGAGTTTGAGGGGAACATTATCCAACCCATTACAGTTGTTAACAAGAAGTCAAGTGGAACTCAAAAGGCAAGAATTATCTTGGTATCAGTATAATACTTTGTGTAGAATTATGGAAATGCAGAATGCTATATGCATAGTGATCACCGAAACTGGAGAGCGGGGCACAGAAAGAATTGTTTTTAAGGAAACAAACAGAATGTTCTAAGAAGCCAGAACAACAGTATGGGTCACCCATAAGAACAGATCCCCCAAACTCCATTTTCACTTTCCCATTTGGGCTTCCCAGCCTGGCTCAGTGACACTGACATTTTACCTTCCTAATATGATTTGCTCACTTATCATCAATTACACATTTACAAAGAGTTATTGAAGAAAGAAGACTCCTAGCTGTAACAGAAACAGGGGCACATGCAAGCTGCTCTCCTCTCTGTCATGCCTCAGGCAGAAGCCCTGGGCTGATGGTCACACCTGGAACAGAGAGGCCTTCTCATATAGTCACATCCCTGGTCCCTGCCCACACCCTGTGCCCCTGACTGCTCAGTCCTATGACTTCCTTTGTTGAAGTGTCTGTTAGGCTGAATGGTTCTCTAATTGGGTTTCTGTTCTTTTTGATTTTTCTCAAACTTCTAAATCAAATGCATAGAGGAGAAAGGTATTAGGGCTGAAAAGGTAAGGGAAGGATTTTCACTCTCCAGTATTAAGGAGTAGCATACTCTGTCATGTTGAAAGTATAGGACTAGGAGCAGAGTTTATAGTTGTGATCACCAAGAGGACCCCAGGGGAAGACTGTAGGGGTGGACCATGCCATAGTCACTGTGGTTACCTTTGGCCAAACAATCTGGACTTACCCACATTCAGAGGTGGTGAAACCAGCTTGGCCTGGCCCAATTTTGCCTTCTGCTTGGACACATATTAGCAGCTGCACAATTTTCTCTAAATGCATAAAGCTGACAGGCTAAAAATAAAGCAGCTGACCCTGCTCCTGATAATGTCTGTATGAAGGGATTTTTAATGGACAGTCCAAACAATCTGAGCTCTGTGAAGCCTTGCTTTCAACCTCAAACCCCAATAGGGACTTTTTATGGGCATGTGGCACTGCATGACCTACCTCCTGTTTTTAACAGTCAGAAAATCCTTCATGAAGATGCACAAGAGGCCACACCAACTGCTCTGCCAGAGCAGGTCCAGATGGGCAAGGATCACTCCTTTTACCAACAGGAACATGTAATCTGTGCACTGCTATTTTGAAAATGTAATTATTATTTATTAAGTTCTTTCTAAGAAAATGAGACTAACGAGACAACTCAGACTGGACAAAAAAGAAAGAACTTTTTTTTCAATAGACATTGACTATAATGATGCTAAGAATCGAAGTAACAGTATTCAGGTGAGCTACAAGGACTTTCTGACTCCACATGGGTCACTTACAGAATAGGAAAATAAAGAGAAATAGGAAACATCACAAGGAGCTTGGATTGCAACTTATCTAGAAATATTTACTTCACAAGAAAATATATTGAAAGTAGTAAAGAAAATGTTACAGGACTGGGAATGAAACTCAGTGGTAGGGTGCTTTCCTGGCACGCATGGGGCACTGGATTCCACTCCCAGCACAGAAAAAAAAAGAAAATGTAAAAATTGGAAACTTGATTTTCAAACAGTAAAATCTACTTACATAGGTAAAATAATTGCATGCTCATGTTGGCCCAGGACAAACAGACAAATAACAGACAGGGGCTGGAGCGGTTGCTCAGCGGTTACAGTGCTTGCCTATAATGCACTAGGTTGCGGGTTTGAACCCCAGCACCATGTACACAATGAAGTGTTGCAGTAATGAAAGCTACATGAAAAACTAAATAAAATTGATTCTCCATTTCTCTTTCTCACTGCCCCTCTCTCTTCAAAAACAAAAAAAGACACATGTCTAATGCACATACAACACTCACGTATTTGTCCATGACTCAATAGCCCTCAATTACTGGAAAAGGTCTAAAACAATGCAAGAAACCAAAAATACTTCACAGTATAAAAAGTAAAATCATTTCAAAATAAAGTCAGAAGATAAACAATAAACTTTGAAAATATTTTTTTTTACCGAATATGACACAAGGTTACTATCTATCAGAGAGATGCTATTTTGAGCTAAAAATCTCAGTTAAAAAAAAAATAAAGCAATTACCCTAACACAAAATGCTTAAATCACAGACACATTATTTTCACAAAAAATGCTGCAAATGGCAAGGAAATAAGTATCATTCTTGATGAACTTTTCAAGTGCAAAGCTAAATAAGATATTCTCCATCATGTTAGCAGGGATCTGAACACTTATACCAGCAAGACATACAGAGAACATGAGCAAGTTAAGTCTGATTCCTTCCATGAACTTTCCCCTTCCATTCCTCCTTCCTCTATTTTTTCCCCCTTTGACTATTCCTATGTTCTTTTCCTCATTCTGGATTAACTTCAACATATCAGAGAAAACATTTGACCTTTGGTTTTTTGAGACTGGCTTATTTCACTTAGCATGATATCCTCCAGTTCCATCCATTTGCTAGCAAATAATATAATATCATCCTTCCTTATGGCTGATTAGTATTCCATTGTTTGTATATGCAACATTTTCTTCATCCCTTCATCAGTAGAAGGGCACCTTGGTTGGATCCATAGCTTAGCTAATGTGAGTTGAGCTGCTATGAACATTGATGTAGCTATACAACTGTAGTACATTGATTTTAGGTCCTTTGAATGTATAACAAGAAGTGGAAGGAATCAGACTTAACTCATCATGTTCATATATGAACATACCCTACATCAACATATATATCAACAAGCCAATTAAAAAAAAGCTATTATTGTAAAACAGAGAGACCAGTAGAGGGAAGAGAAGCAAAAGGGACTTAATTAGAATAAATTATCCTGCATGCTTTTATACAAATGCTAATGTTTATCCTATGGACAAGTAGTATTTAAAATGATAGGAAGAAGGAAGGGAAAAGAGAAATACTGGGAACTGAGTTAAAATAAGGTACACATCAAGCTTTTATAAGTATGTCATTGTATACACTATTGAAATACATGTATGTATGTGTATATATATATAAATAAAATGTTTTTCATAGGTATAAAAATCATGTCAGTACACTTGGATATATTAGAATAAATATATACCCCAGAAAGAAAGGCAAGGGACCAGGGACCAGGAGGAGGGAAGTGGGGGAGTGTTGGGGAGGTGTTGGCCAAATTCTGTTGTTGCATTTTGTGCATGTTTCAATATGTGACAACAAATCCCATCATTATGTACAACTATAATGCACCAATTTAAAAAAGACATACAGAGAAACACACACTTCGTTCCAGAGCAGGGGAGTCAACATGACCTTATTTTTTTTTTTTTATAGGACATGAATGTAGCCTCACTGTTTTGACTGATCATTTCAGTTTTAGGATTTACTAAAACAAATAGACACAAGCATGAGTACTGAGACTGAAGGACATTCACCACTGTTTTGTTGATAAGCAGGACACATAATGATCCAAACTACATATGTATGTCTGCATGCACACAGACATAAAGAAAATCCAGTTAACATCCATTAACAGCAAATTTTATTATCTTTAAATTCTGATTTTATAAATGATTTATGATTGTCTACATTTCCATTCCCTGCAATGTCCATGAATGGTAGATGGTCTCTGAGTCAACCTCTTCTTTACCTTGAAATTAAAAGCCACCCTTAGAGCAGGGTAGCCTGCACTCAACATTAAAAGGTAGGCCTACTTAGGGTCAATTTGTACTGAAAGCCGGTGCAAGTCAGTTGTACTTACTATGTATTTATATATTTAAATATAGTATGAGTCAAAGAAATATTTGTACCAAGAGGAAGGGTTGGTATGAAAACTCCAGTAGAAGGCTTTTGTGAGTTGCCAAAGAAAATCCTTGCCAAATTAGGTGAGGGCCAACAGATTGGAAGATTTTTTTGTTTATATAAAGTGTCTGCAAATAATTTTTCAAATACTTTTTAATTTCATATTCTACTTTTAAAAAAAACAAACAAATTAGAAAGTGTAGATCTCACTTCATGGGGTTGATTCAGGATGGAAAGATGCTGTGAAAGTCCATTGGAGACCATATTTAGAGACATTTGTTTAAGATGCGCATAGTGAGGTAATGATTTAAGTGCGAATTTTAGGGTTAAAATTTTTTTGATTCTCAGTCTTAGTGGACTGAAGAAAAGCACAATTATTTTGATAATATTTTAACTCTGCTGATGTTAAATACATAGGCTTCCTATGCCCTCTTTTTACAACTAAAAAGATAATGTGATTTTGACAGAAAATTGGTGGGGTTAGGGAAGAAAGTGAGAAAAACAGAAATTTCAAAAACTGCCTACTTAAATTTTCAAGCAGCAAATTGAAAGTCTGAGGTGGCTAATTATGAAATAAATGTAATAATTTAAAGCCTTTACCTGCCAGAAGACATCATCAAAGGACAGAAAGGTTATTAATTCAAATTCTTTTAGACATATTGTTCCACCTAAATATACCTAATAAGGTACTACAAATTCCCAAAGACAGCAAAATGGCTAATAAATAATTCAATAAATGTTCATTGAAGGGAGCTGATGAATTTTATGCTATCACAGAAGAGCAACTGAATTGGTTTTTTGATAGACTTTTTTTTTAAAAAACATCATTATTGAGGCATATCTGACATCCAATAAACTGCACATATTTAAAGAATATGGATATGTTTGAACCTGTGAAATCATCAAGACAGTTGACATAATGAACACAGACGCTAACCCCAAATTTTCCTGTGCTTCCTGTAAAGGCCTATCAACTCTCACCTCCACTATCCCCAGGCAACCACTGATCCACTTCATGTCCCGATGCATTAGTTTCTATTTTTCTGGAATTTTTTGTTAAAGGAATCAAATAGTATGCACTCTTTTTCTGTCTGTCTTTGCTCATTCAGCATGAATATTTCAAGATTGACCCCTGCTATTACATTTACCAATAGGTGTTTGATTTACTTACTGCTTAACCTTCTTCCTCTGAATAGATACAACTCAATTTAATGACCCCTTTTACACTTGGATAGACAACTGGGCAGTTTCCATGTTTGGGCTCTTAGAAATAAAGCTCTGAGTAATGAGTGCACATGGCCAAGCGCCTGCCTTTGACATTTACATGCAGGTCTTTGCAAGGACATAGCTGACATTTCTCTTGGGAGAATAGGTGGGACATATGATAGGCATATGTTTAACTTTTTTTTAAAGATTTGTCATCTCTCAAATGACAAGTCAAATGATTTTTTTTAAAGAAAGAGGGAACAGTGAGTGAGAGAGAGAGAGAAGCAATTTTTATTTAGTTTTTCATGTGACTTTCATTCCTCGGACACTTCATTGTGTACGTGGTGCTGGGGTTTGAACTCACATACTGGTGCATGACAGGCAAGTGCCATAACCACCAAGCCACCACTCCAGCCCCCATATATTTTAACTTTTAAAGAAAACGCCAAACTGCTTTCCAAAGAATTTGTACCATTTTCCAATCCCAGCTGCAGCATGTTAGGTAGGGTAGATACTAAAAGTGAAGCTATCAAATCCATTTTATAGGTAAGGAAAATGAAGACAAATAAATTATCCACAGTCAGTGAACTAATTCATTAGAGGCAAAGTCAGGGTCTGAATACACAAGTATTCAAATAAACAAGTCCAAGCCCGAGCGATGACCTATATCCCCTGTTAACCACCCACACATTCCTAAATGATGGTTATTCATCATACAAAGCTATGAACTTTTCCTAACATTTCTTTCTAGAGATAACTGAGTTCAAAGCCTTAAATAAGAGATCATGGAATAAGGTCTGGAATAGCATTGTGAGCTGAAGATTCGGTACATGCCAAATCCTTATAATAACAACATATCCACATCATATATCATCATAAGAGCAAAGACAGAAGGATGTTGATTAATTCAATCTAGTGGACATCACCTATTAAATGAGAAAATCAGTCCTTAAAATGAGAAGACATTATTTTTTTAAAAAGCCTATTTTTAATAGAATGCTTTTCTGGTAGAAAGAAAAAAAAATTCCCACAAGCAGGCAGACTTATTATCCATGGTATCTCAGACAGCTGTGGTTTCACAAAATCCAATCCAGTTACTAAAAAGGCCTTACCGTAAAGAGCTGGGTTTGGAAGATAACCAGGTCAGCAATGTGCGTGTTTTAAAAACTTCTTGGCATTTGTTGCCACCATTTTAAAAGTATAAAAACAGAGGGTCATTGTGCAGCCATGTCTCTGTCTAGAAAGCCTCAGAGTGCAATAGGGACCAAGGATAGTGCTTGCATTAAGGAGAAAGCAAAGAAACCAGCATTTCCTAGCAGCAGCAGATGTGACGTTGACTGGGTTATACAGGCTACTGACTCATAATAAAAAAGAAAAAAGAAGAAAGGCTGGGAAAAATAATCAGTATCTCCCCAGCACTCTGACAAAAGGGAAGGAAATTGCTCTATTAGGAAAATTATAGACATATAGAGGGATCTTAGACTTTGGGAGGTTTGTCCAATGACAAATCAATTCATATCAAATACCAAGTGGGTTCAAAGCACTGTGTGGGCTAGGGGTAGGCCAATGGGCAGGGAAGTTGTTAGATACAAACAAAAAGTAGAAAACCAGAAATCTACCCCAATTTGGAGTTTATCATCAAGTTAGGGAAAGAGCCTATACTTCAGAATAAAATCATGATACACTCAGTCTAACTATAAACCATTGGTCTTTGCCAACAATGACTAAGTACAGCCACTAGCTAAAGACTGCCAAAATGCTTTCAGTTAATCCTCACAAAAGCCCAGGGAGGTAGATACTGCTCTCCATCTTATCAGGGAAAGTTTCATGACCTGCTCCTGACCACAAAGCCCATAAGGGTAGAGCTTGGGACCCAACACTATTCACCCCCAGAGCTGATGGAGCTGAGCTACTAGGTGACACAAACTCTCCAAAGCCCTCAGAAATGCAGGACAAGTGATTCCTCTGGGTAACGAGGGCTGCCCAGAGGCTTCCTGCAGGAAGGAAGGACATTGCTTCCAGGGAAACTGAAGCATTATAGCAGAAGAAAAGATCAGTGAGAGGCTGAGAAACCACCCAAGGGGAAGTGGCCAAATGAAGTTCACCAAAATTCACCAGGTATCTCATAGGCCAGGCTCTGGCAACACAACACAGACGCAGCATTTCTATTACTCGGATGGCATAGCGCTGCCAAGAATCAACAGCATCAAGACAGTTTTCAATATGTGGGCCTCACTAGCTTAGCAACTTTAATTATTCTTAAATTTAGTGATCCTTACATTATGAGAATAGGAGGAGGCTTTATAGGAATATTAATATCACCCTAGCTTAAGTTGATGTAAGAGTAGAAATGTCATAACACATGATCATCTCCTCTCCCCACTTCTTGACTTACTCATAGCTTCCTGTGAAATTCAACCTTAAAGCCAGTAGGTGGGAAAAACTAATGTAGGTACTAATAAGAGGTAAGGGAAAGGGTGGCCAAGAACATGGAAAAATTAGAAGGAACCCCATGGTGTTAAAATGGAATTTAAAATAATGGTATAAATTCATGGGTTTTGTGATAGACAGATGGATACACATAGATGTGTATGTGTGCTCAGAATGCGCAGAGATATGTCATTGATCTTTGTTGTTTGCAGACTCTGTTTTGCAAATTCTCCTACTAAAATTTGGAACCTCCAAATTGATATTCCTGGTACTTTTATAGTCATTTGTGGACATATAAGAAGCAGCAAAAAGTTTGAGTTGTTCAATTTCCATGTCTCCAGCTAAGGCTATTTGCCAACACTAGCTTCTAATTTCAGTTCTTATATTGTAAACAAGGGTTCTTGCAGTTGTTATCATTTTTTTTTGCATTTAACTTCTTTTTGTTGATTTTGATATTTAAAATGGCCCAAGTATAGTGCTTAAGTGCTATCTAATGTCCCTAAGCACAGGAAGGGTGTGAAGGCTTAGAAAAAAAAATCAAAGACATTAGATAGTTTCCTTTGGGCATCAGTTATAGGGTAGTGAGCCAGGAGTTCAATGTGGATAAACTAACAATATGTATGGAGTAAGGAGTATTAAAACAGAGCCACACAGAAAACAAGGCTATGTATTGATTGGCTGACAAGAAGGATGTGCTGAGAGGTTCCTAGGACCCCAATTAGTATTTCCCCTAAGTATATTGGTTCATTGTTCACTAATTCAGTATTCAAAGAGACTTGGTCAACAATAACTAGCATGAAAAACAAGAATCCACTGAATTCCTGGGTCTGTCCACTGCAAAGGTCTGGAACAGGTGACATCGGATAGCTAAGAGCACTCTTCATGCTCAGATCTTGGTTTCTAATTACCTTTTTAAAATAAAAGCAATCAGGGTCCTGTGGTGAAATGGCTAATTCAAGGGCTGGGGAAGGTGAAGTACAAGATGAGAGAGTCTGAGTTTGGCCTATCTTGTGTGTGTGTGTGTGCGCGCGTGCGTGCATGCGTGTGTGTGTTTTAGTGGTACTAGGGATCCAATCTGCGACTTTGTTCATGGTAGGCAAGTGCTTTACCACTGGTCTATACTGCCAGACCTTATTGTGCCAGAAACTAAAGAACTGTTCAAAGAACAGTGTCAAAAGCACATAGAAACCAGCACGAAAGGTCCCCCACTAGTTAGAACATAAAAATAATGACAGGAACAGATTATAACTTACTGAATTGAACAGGAAAATATGAGTCAATATCAATGTAAATAAATACAATGAAAGTTCAAGGAGAAACAGGTTAGCCATTTAGTTTCAAAATACTGGGCTGAGGGTATAGTTCAGTGGAGACACTTGCCTAGCAAGCACAAGCCCTTGAATTCAACAACAACAACAAAAACAGTACTTACTGGCAATAAGCATAATTCCAGTGATGGGAGGCTGAGGCAAGAGGCCAACTTGAGCACTTAGCAAGACACTGTATCAAAATAAAATGTAAAAAGGACCGGGGATATAGCTCAGTGGTAGGGCACTTCTGGGTTTAATCCCTAGTACTAAAAACAAGAACTCCCTACAAAATACTCACTCATTAAATCAGGAAAAAAGAATAACCTTTACCAATTCAAAATCTGGCTAATACAATCTCAATCAAATGATAACTTGAACATCAGTGAGGGACCCATAAAGACTGCACATGTGATAGCATATGAAAGAACATGGCATCGTTTGTGACATTCCTCCCCAAAATGCTGCTACGACTTGGAAACAGTTTGAGTGTACCCTGGGGAATTCATGTACTGGAAGTCTGGGCCTCTGTGTGGTGGTGTGGGATCTTCAGAGGACAGCTCCATAGGTCATTGAGGGTAGTGCCCTGGGAAGAATCTAGTGCAGTTCTCCTGGGACCCTGGTCAGTTCACATAGAAGACTGTTTTAAAAGACTAAGACTGGCCTCTCCCACTCTCCCTGACTTACTGTCTTACCGTGTTACTTCTTCCTTTCTGTTATGGTTTGAATCTAAAATGTCCCCCAAAGGTCATGTGCTAAGGGCTTGGTGACCAGTCTGTGGCACCATGGGCAGGTGATAAGAACTTTGGGAAGTAGGTGTCTAATGGAAGGAAGCAGATCACTGAGGACCTCCAGTCCCTTTTGCTCTCTTGCTCTCTTTTCTATGGTTTACAGCTGCCATGAGGTGAGCAGTTCTGCTCCACCATGCTTGCCAAAGGTCCAAGGCAACATGGCCAAGTGACCATGGACTGAGACCTCTGAAACCATGAGCCACAATAAAACTTTTCTTATTTTAAGTTGATTTTCTCAGGTATTTTGTCACAGTTAAGGAAAGCTAGCACAGTCTTTCATGTTCTTCTGTGCTAATGCCATATGCCATGATGCGCTGTAGGAAGTGAGGCTCTTGTCTGAGCCATCACCATTCTGTTTGGACTTTCAACCTACAAAACTGTGAGCTAAAGGGCTGGAGCAGTGGCTCAGTGGTTACGGTGCTTGCCTGGCATGTGCAAGTATGCAAGTTCAAACCCCAGCACCACGTACACAATGAAGTCTTAGAGCAAAGAAAGCCACATGAAAAACTAAATACAAATTGATTCTCTCTTTCTCTCTCTCTCTCTCTTACTGTCCCTCTCTCTTAAAAAACAAAAACAAAAAAGAACTGTGAGCTAAATAGGTATCTTTTCTCTCTAAAGTTCCCAGGCTTGGGTATTCTGCCATAATGGAAAATGGACTAACAGATGTACAAGCTGAAATCAGCAACAAGGAAAGACATGCATCCAGACTGAGGAATACTCCACAAAATAATCAACTTTTCATCTTCAAAAGGGTTAACGTGATAAAAGTCAAGGAGACTCATGAACTGTTCCAGACTGAAGGAGACTAAAGACATATGATGAATAAATGAAATATGTAACTCTGAATTTGATCCTTCTGGTATAAAAGACATGTCTGGGACATTTGGTGAAACTCACATGGTGTCTGAGGATTAGATGGTAGTAATTCTGATGATTGCTTTGTGGTCATGTTGAAGAATGTTCTCTTGTAGCAAATACCTGCTAAAATAATAGTAATTGTGTGTGATTGAGCATTAGGTCAGCAACTTACAACCAGATTGGTTCAGGAAACATTCCGTTCTGTACTTGCCAATCCCTTTGAAATATGTGATTGTTTCAAAGACTTTGTGAAAGGCTGCATATTATAGAGCAGGAAGCATTGCAGGAGGATGTATAGTAAGAGTACTGATTTGAGTTCCTCTTCAACCCTTCAAGTACCCCCCACCACCCATGAGCCCTGCAGGCCAGGGCCCTTCCTTGACCTCCCCTGCACATCCACAATTCCTAGAGGATGCTCTACACAAACAGACCTCATATTACTCATTTCATTCCTCCTCTGGCTCCTGCCCAGCACTCCTTTGGGACCTGAGCTGGCTGAGATGACTCATGTCTTCCCCTGCTGATGAAGCAGGACTTTATTGTCTGGTCTGTACCTCTTTCCACAGCACCAGACAAAGTGGCTCTTATAGTGCCCGCTCCCCTTGTCCGTGCCCTACGCAAGGTCTTCATGGGTTAAATATGATTTTCTTCCGCATCTCTGCTAGACCCCCTCCTCCTCCTCCATGCCCTCTGCCTGGTCAACCTCATTTGCTCTGAGGGCTTGCAATCTCCAAATGTGTAAACAGAGGCCAGATCTCTCCCCTGCACTTCATATTTAAGTCTACTCCACATCTTCCCAAGATCTCTTTCATAAACATAAAAAATTTATCTTAGTCAAAAATGAACTCATCACCTTTGTCCTGCTCCCACTCTTTCCAAACCTACTCTTCACCTGGATTCCTAATCTCAGTAGCATCACCACCCACCCAACTAACAAAGGCAGAAATGGGAAAAGCATCCCTGACACCCCCCTCTCCCATCTTCCCACATCTGATTACCCACATCCTGACAGTTTTAACTCCTACATAGCTCTCAAGTCTGTGCTGTACTCTCGGATACTATCATCCCATCACCTGCCCAAATTACTACAGAAGATTCCAATTGGGCACCACACCTGTTCTTACTGTGCTTCAACACACTTTCCACCTCAGTAGAGTGGTCGCATGGAAATTCAGATCTTACTAAAGCCCACTCATCTCCAGCCCTATCAATATATGCCCATGATCTTAAGAGGAAGTTTAACCAGATATTACAAGATCTGTTTATTAACCCCAACTCTCCCTCTGCACCAGCTCTATTAAAATGTTTTGTTTCTATTTTATTAATAATGCCAAGCACATTGTAGATGCACAATAAATGTTTGCTGAGTAAAAGAGCTAGTCAATTAAATGGAAGGATGCTAATGCAATTTATCATTTCATACAATCTCAAATCTTAAGACCTACAACAGTAGCAAACACACAGCTTGATTTCTTGGCAAAAAAAGGTCTGAGTTCTCACAAAAAAATTAGCACCTTAAGTTCAAGCTCCTTGAGGATAGACAGAGAGGAAGACAGGAAACACGCTTGCAGTTAACCAGGCAGGGGTGAGGCCAGGGCTTGCTGTCACGTGCACAGTAGGGTGCAATTCCACTGTACTTAATGTGTGGTGCGCGCAGCTCATGGTGTGCTGGAGGCTTTGCTAAATGGAGCAGACACCAAAATGCACCCTACCACTGTTACCCACTTTATCTTTCGTAGTTCTTAGAAGTCAAAGGGAGATGGAGACAAGAAATAAAAATGTTAAAGCCACAGAATTACAGGCATTTTAGCTTAAAATGATCAGTGAAATGGAATCAGTAATCTAATTAAGAAGGTGGGTTAGTGCGGGTGGGCTGCCACCATCCTTTCAAGCCTCAGTACAAGGTCTTGATGACTGGGTGACAAATAAAAAGCTACCATGGCTTCTGTGACCTCGCGCCTGCTCCGATGACTATTAAGCATTAAGAGAGATCTTGTCCCTGGAGGAAAGAGAAAGTGTAATAGGAATCCAAGGGCACTTGAAGGGCAGGAAAAAGCTCCATAAGCACAAAAGGAAAGCAACGTCCAAGAGATGCAGCAGGATGGAAGCAGGAAGGGATCCAAGGAGCCTAACCATACGGAAAACACACCAGGAGATGGAAGAGGACACGGCCAGCACCAGTGGATATGGTAGAGTTGGCGTGGATGCATCACAGCGAGGCAGCTGCCTCCCACCCCCAGGGAGCCTGGCACAGGGCTAAGCATTATCCTACCATGGGAAAAGTACACCTAATGTATTCTACACAGACGAAGAAACGGGTGCAGAGAAACTCCTATCAAAACTTACACACCTCTGAAGTGGTAGGGTTGGGACTTGAACCCAAGTGGGCCCAATTTCAAGATCAATGAGCTTCTGTAGCAACTGCCATTTCTAGCTACTTCTTTGTCACAGTTCTTGTCCACAAGTAAAAAAGCAGGGTCTGCTCATCACCCCCAGAGCCTGACAATACTGTGGTGAACAAATGTGTCACCTCACACCCAGGTTAGTAAAATGAATGCTTAAATAAGGGATGCAAGGGACAATGAGTACTTCTGCTGTTAGAACACAGGTCTTCCCTTATTAGTACTATCACAGTAATTTTAACCTAAAATGGGATCTTTTTGAAATGGCAATTAATGCTATTATGGTTTAAACGTGAGGTGTCCCCCATAAACTCATGTGTGAGATAATGAAAGAAAGTTTAGAGGTGAAAGATTGGGTTCTGAGAGCCTTAACCCAATCTGTGAATTAATCCCCTGGTAGGGATTAACTGGGTGGTAACCTTAGGCAGGCAGGGTGTGACTGAAGGAGGTGGGGTCACTGGGGGCGTGCCTTTGGGGGTCTATATTTTGTCCTTGTGGAGTGGAGCCCACTCTGCTTCCTGATTGCAATGCCCTGAGCCACTTCCCTCTGCCACACTCTTCCGTCCTGATATTCTGCCTCACCTCAAGGCCCAAGGAACGCAGCCTGCTGTCTATGGAGTAAGACCTCCAAAACCATCAGCCTGCAAATAAACTTTACCTCCTCTAAAACTGTTCTCGCCAGGTCTTTCAGTCACAGCAATGCAATGAAAAAGTTGACGAAAACAAATTCCTAAGTTCTCTCCGTTATCAGTAGCACCATTAAACTGATACTAGTTAAGTAGTGGCATTGGTGTAGTACCAATTATTCTTACCACCAGAGAGGTCTATGAAAATGAACTGCATGAACGTAAGGGAGGGAAAATGATACCCTGTCCCTTGAGCACCTGACTGCAGTAGCATGCACCTAGGCGTTTTGTGACACTGGAAACAGCAGCACAGAGAAGCTGGAAAACTAAATAACACTGACTGCCCAGCTCCTTGGCTGCTGTTTCTGCTCAAGTGGCTTGGACTCCACCAAGGAGACAGGTTCAGAGGTCCTTTTGATTTGGAAATGGTTCAGAAAGAAAAAGATAGCACAAGGGCATCCTCAAGAAGCAGGATCTCTTGGCAGAGGAGACAAGAAGTCTGAACCAGCAGAGGAAGTACTGGTTCCTGGTTCGACAACTCCCACAGCAGCCGCTGCAGCAGCTTTCCTGATGCCAAGCGGAAGAAATGGTTCTAGGAGCAAGGAGTATTCAAAGCTCCACCTAAAACCTCTTCCTCCAAACCTCCCAAGAAGTCTGGGAAAAACTGCCCCCTGGATTATATCTACGCCAGCTTTAATTCTCTAAGAGTCGATTTCGTGTCCAATACAGGAAATGTGAACAATAACAAGAGGCTTACTGTTTTTTACTAGATTATTAAATTTGTACAATATTAGGTATAAAATACTCAGCCACAAAGGATAAAGAAACAAACTTGATTTATTTTAATTAAATTTTGGTGTAATACCATTTGGACTAGGAGAATTCATATAAACTATAGTGTCACCCAGTTTTACAAACCTAAACCTATGCTGTAATTCATCTCATTCATAAACATGAGCTAACTTGACCTACTTTCTAATATATTCAGCTCCTTCTTGTCTGCCTTAACCTGTGGTGACATTTTAAAAGTTGCTCTAATAATTTCCATTATATGAAGATGCATTTTTCATTTACATCCGCTTTGATTCTTTTCCCGCAAACAAAATGCTGTTTCTTAACTGTTCGTGTGCAAATGCACTAAGAAACAAGATGTACAAGACAGCTGACACAAAAGTTCACTTTTGAATGGGGCTCAGTACAGGATTTCTTGATAAAGGAAGAAAGTAGAAGGGGACAAAGAATGAGACAATTTCTCCCCAAGTCCCTACAACATGGGATAGTGGGTGGAAGCTTTTTCTCTATAATCTATGGATAATTTGTAGAACACAACTTTTAGAAATATAAATTCCATGTCAGATAATATAATGAGCTACATGCTTCCCAATCATTCTCCAATCTCAGATAATATGGAAAAAAAATAAAAGAAGAAATCTATTTTCCACCTCCACACCTGCTTACAGCTACACCTACGCTGCAGCTGTCTCTACTCTCTGGAGCCAGGCTCCTGTCTTCTGATACAACATCCACAACCCTTTTGAGCAGGTTCCTTTTATGCCTAAGAGTTATCAATGGTTCCCAAATGCTTATACCAGAGATAGGCAAACTGTGGCCCACAAGCTATTTGTTTTTTCAGTGCTGGGGATTTAATCTGTTGAATCTGAGACTCTGCATATCCTAAGTATATGCTCTACCATTGAACTATAAGCTCCTATTTTTACATTTTTTAATGATTGAGGAAGAAATAAAAACATAAAAAATTTATATGTCATGATAAATTATGTTCAAATTTCAGTGCCCATAAATCAAGCTTAACTGTAGAGTGGCCATACCTATTTATGCATTGTTTATGCATGTTTTGTGTTCCAACAGCAGACAGAGTTCAGTAGCTGCAACACTGATAGTAGCCTAAAATATTTACAACTAGTCCTCTACCAGAAAAGATTGCTAACTCTTGGCCTGCAGTATAAAATCCATAACCCTTGGCCTGCCAATGAGGGTCAATGAAGTCTAGATCCATCAACCTTTCCATAAGTCTTATTTACTTCTACTTTAAGTCATCACGTCTGTTTTACCAAAATGCTCTCCCAAACATTATTCGTTTTCTCTTACTTGCTTCAAAATTCTGCTCAGTCCTCACTTTATGTAGACATCCTTCTTTCTCTTCACAAGAGCAATATACACAAGTAACTTCCACAAGGTTAAAAAAAGCAAACTGATTTTAAGAGTGCTCAAGGCTACCATCCAGAGAACTATTTGTAATGTAGCAAGATGGAAAGCTCCCTAATGTCCGTCAAGAGGGTGCAGGTTGAATGAGCTAGAACAAATCCATAGGGAGGAGGAGGAAGGGGCTCTAAGAAGTGAGGGCTAGCTCTGTACACTGTTGTGGAGTAAGAGCCAGGACAAAAATTAAGTGAAAAAAATCAAAGAAGTGGAGACATGTATATACTGTATGTGTTGTTCATCTAAGAAGAAAAGGAGGTACAAATACAAAAAGGGATACGTATTTTCATATGTTTAAATACTACAATGGAAAACCATTAATTTTCTCAATTGCAACCTACAGGGTGTGAAGAAACAGGATGGAGAGAGGACTGGGATAAAAGCAAACATCTCTTGCTGTGGACTGAGTCTTTGTGTCCACCAAAATTCATATGCTAAAATCTAATCTCCAGAGTAATGGTATTTGGAGATGGAGTCTTTGGGAAGGGATGAGGTCATGAGGCGAGAGACCTCATGAATAAGATTAATGCCCTTATAAAAGAAGTCCAAAGATCTTCCTTGGACCTTCTGCCACGTGTGGCTATAGCAAGGCACTATCTGCAAATGAGGAAATGGGCCCTCCCCAGAAGCTCAATCTGCCCATGTCTTCATCTGGATTTCTCAGCTTCCAGAAGGGTGAGACACAAGCTTGTTACTTATAAGCCACCCAGTCTACAGTACTTGATATGGCAGCCCAAAGGGACTAAGACACCTCTGAATAAACTTTATTTTATAGATGAGACTCTGGAACCTTAGCAATACTAAACATGATTGCTTAGAACAGAATAAAATTAAACCACTGAACCTAACTATGCATCCAGTAGATTGTACAATCACACAGGTGTTTCCAAACATCTTTCAAATGTGTAATACTGTGCTTGTAGCACTAGATAATGCAGATAAAGAAACATGATTACATCAGTGATAACTGGGATTTGGGGTATTAATAAAGAAAATAGATATCAATTGATAAAGTTAAGAATCTTATGTATTGGAATTTCACTTGAAATTATCAGTATGAACCATTAATATTATGTATAAACACATACAGACACACATACTCCCTGGTTCTGTCCATGGAAAAAAATCCAAACACAGTGTGAACCCATTAGCAAAAAACATACCTAGTTTCTATAACATGCTTTCTAAATACTCAAAGAAATCAGGGCTCCTTGGAGTAGCGGCAGATCCAAGTCTGGGGCAAGAAATGGGTTAGATGAGCCTGTAACATCTTGTCACACTAGGAAGTATTTTAAAATACAAAATACATGTGTGTGTGTGTGTGTGTGAGAGAGAGAGAGATGCCATAAGAATGTGGGAGACAGCCTGAATTAGTTTCTCGTGGCCAAATATAGGACAATTTGAGCAACAGTAAAAATATGAAATTGAAACACACCAATCATATTTATTCTAAAGTAAAAAAAATTTTGATTCTTTTGGGAGTATGCTGCTAAGGAAACAGTTTATTGCTTTAGAAATAAAAAGAACATATCAAGCATGTATCCTGATTTTCCTATATGAAATTTGGACTAAACAAAACAAATCATAGAAAACATGAAGAACAGAAAACATGCTGAAGAGCACAATGGGGAAGGAATCACCAAAGTCAAGACTGTAGAAAATTATGAGTAGGTTTCTCAATCCCGGTGCTATTGATATTTTGAGTAAAATAATGCTCACTGTGTGCAGCTGTCCTGTGAAACACAGGACATTTAGTAGCACCTGTGGCCTTTATTTACTAGATACCAGTAGCACTCCCCCAGTTGTGACAACCAAAAATGTCTCCTGATATTTCTATACATCCCTAGATGAGGAAGAAGAATAATTCTGAGAACCTCTGCTCTGAAGGATAAACAAGTCAGTTTCTTGAACAAACAAATCTAAAGGTGGAAAGGGGGAAGTTGGAAAAGAACCTATAGATTGAAAGGAGATTAGAGACCTAGAACTGCATCAACTAATTGCAGTGAATAAACCTCATTTAGATCCTGATTTTTTTATTGTTCAACATAGTCTTACATATTGGAGGGAATTGTTGTCATGAATGAACAATGAATTCTTGTTACGTAATCATGCATACATACTGACAAAGTAAGTTAAACCTGATCCTAGTCTAGGATCTCCCCCACCCCACTTCATCCACTGCCCAATGTCATCTCTCTTCTGTAATACCTGCCATGCTATAGATAGAAATGAGCATATACGTATACAATAATTATTGAAATTTCTGAGTTTATATGCCTGCCTGAGTATAATTTGGCTTCTCATGAGAGTTGAGTGTACCCAGCTGTATTGATAACCTTCTTTTCCCTCCTTTCCTTCCTTCCCTTCTCCCCCCACCTTCATAGTTATGATTCCCCCAGCTTATGTGAAATTTCAGCTTTGGTGAGTTTATTAATTAAACATGGCTAACTTTCATCCTATCTTAGGGCTAGACTGAAGCCTGTGCAGATCCCACCTGAAGTCTCATTCACAGAACCTGGAGTCTCTCCACAAACATGTCCCCAATGGTTTGATCTTTGCTTTCTACTTGAAGAGCAATTCAAGGGTGGGTAACTTTGGATGGAGTTCCTCCTTGTTAAGTCACCATTAGGTCAAGGTAGTGGGGTGAAGATGTGCTGCGAAGATGTGCTGCCTCCGTAGGATCTGCACTGTGAGGAAGGCAGGCAGCTGGAGTGAGGAGCTGGGAGGACATCAACACTGTGGGAAGGATCTGTCTCTCCAGAGTGCCTGCCACCCATCCAAACGCTCCCACAGAAGGCAACTGACCAAACATAATTAGACAAAAGACTTACTCAGATCACTGCATTCATGCGAGAAAAATGAAAGTGTTAACAAGAGTTGATTGTCTTTTCAATCTTTCTTTCAAAATCACAAAATATATCATGTATTAAAAGAATCAAATGTACTTGACTCACATAACACACTTGAGCTGTAAGAACATACTCAGTGCAATAATAACCAGTGATGAAGCATTTTCCCCCATGCATCAGCAGGGCTGGTTAAGAGGGCCTCCTTCCCACTTGAGATTCGCCAGGAGAATGCTAAATTGAGATGCCTATTCGCAAGTCCAGGCACATTCTTTCTAATGAGATCCTGGCCACATGGCACCCTGCTGCAAGGATGAGGCGGGAATTAGGTAGAGCTGGCTCTCTCCTAGAGAAGCAGAAATTTTCTATGGGTGAAAACAGAGTTCTGTTGAGGGAAGTGTATAAGACAAGCCAGAGACAGAGAAGTTTTTTCCCACCTACAAAACCAGCAGGACACCATGCCTCAGCCTGCCCCAGGGTCTAAGAAGCAATTCCCACTGTGGTTCTTGGAAAGCGCTCATCCAGAGTCCAGTTGCTGTGTGGAAATGTCAGTGATAACAGATGTTCTAACAGGGCTGCTGTGCGGATGTCAAGAGATAGTGGGCCTCGGGGAACTAGGTGCCTAACACATCAGGTCCTCAATAAATGATGGCAAGTTTTAAAGATGAGGCTACTGCTCCCTTCAAACACCAGTGCCCGAGCTGCTTTGGCAATCATAACAACTAGCTTTCATTGGTCACTTACCAGCATGCCTAAAGGTCAATCCACCTAGACTCAGAATGCAAGGTTGGGGGAAAAGTCCTCCAAAACCAAAGTCAATTCCTAGGAGAGGAGATGGATGAACAACTTGCTGCATTCAAGAGTGCTGATGCAGAATAAACAAAACACTTAAGCATGCTTCATTTGGGGCAAAGATGTAAGGACATCAGGCTCCTCTAGTGGAAGGAACAGATTCCTACCACCCAATGAGGTTCTAAAGGGAACAGCATCTACTTTATTATAACAAACACTGATTTTTCATTTTTAACTCTCAGAATCTACAGAAAAATCATACAGGCCTTCACTAAGTTTAAAGAACAGAGTACACACTGGTAGCACCAACTCTGAGAATATAGAATTAGGGGTACAGTGGGCTGATACTCAGAAGTAGATTGGGATGTGTTGGTGTAGACAAGAAGTAGTGTCCAGTAGAGAAAACAAGAAAACAAGAATCAGAGGCTGCGGGTGTCATCTGAGGGTACAGAGAGGCAGTGAAAGGCCTGAAGTGTGACTCAGCCACAGGGAGGAAGAGAGATAGGGATGAGAAGAGTGAGCTCATCAGCCTTCACAAGATACCAAGAAACAGCCCTTAAAACTGATAAGGTGATGGCTCTGCAAGCATAATATTATAATATTTATACATGTGGAAATCACACACTCAAAAGAAGATCCACAGAAAAACAAATGGTTACTTCAGAGAGGCAGGGCCAAATGAGAGAAGAGATAAGGCAAGACACTATGGCTTGTTATTAAAAGCTTTTCTGAAAAGTTTCCTGTACTTAGCCATCTGCATGCAACTCTTAGACTTAATCTTTTCAATTCAATTTTTTAAATTATTGATTTTATTAGACAAATATGGTATATTATTTATTGTGCAAACATGTTTTAAAATACGCATATATTGTTAAAGGGTTAAATGTAGCTAACATGTTTGTTTTTTTTTAAAGAAAGAGGGACAGTAAGAGAGAGAGAGAGAGAGAGACAGAATCAATTTTATTTAGTTTTTCATGTGGTTTTCATTACTCAGACACCTTGCTGTGTATGTGGTGTTGGGTTTGAACCCGCATACTCATGCATGCCAGCAAGTGCTGTAACTGCTGAGCCACCGCTCCAGCCCTAAATAATGTGTTTTATCTTACGTACTCTTTTTTTATTTTTCCTGGTACACTTAAAATCTATTCCCTTAGTAATTTTCAAGAACACAATACATTATTAAATACGTTAGTACTGTAGAATAGATTGCTTGAATTTATTCCACCTACCAAATGGAAATTTTGTATCATTTGACTAATATTTCCCATCCCCTGGTAATCACCATTCAATTTTCTACTTCCACTCTATACTTCAACTATCTACATTCTACATAAAAGACAGATCAGGCAAAGTCTGTCTTTCTGGGCCCGTGTTATTTCATTTAGCATAATGTTCTCTAGATTTTTCTAGGTTGTTGCAAAGATAGATTTTCCTTCTTAAGGCCAAGTTGACTTCCATTGTGCATATATACTGCACTTTCTTTATCCATCCATCCATTCATGAGCACTTATCCATAACTTAGCTATTGTGAAAAAGGCTGCAATGAACATTCTGATATCTCTGACATTTCATTTACTTTGGATTCAAGCCCTGTAGTAAGATTGCTGGACTGTATAGTCTCAAAAAATTATTTTTTTGAGAGTTTCCACACCATTTCCCATGATGTCTATGCTATTTACATTCCCATATGCAAAGGTTTCCTTTTCTCCACATGTTCTCCAACATTTGTTATCGTTCATCTTTTTGAAAAAAGCTATTTTTAATAGGTGTGAGTTGATGTCTTACAGCTTTAATCGGAATTTCTTTGATTATTAGTGATTCTGAACATTTTTTCATGTACCTACTGGCCAAAATTATGTCTCCTCTGGATAAATGTCTATGCAGATCTTTTGCACATTTTTGAGTCTGGTTGTTTTCTTATAACTTAGTTGCTTGAGTTCCTTATATAATTTGTATATTAACCCCTTATTATATATTAACCCCTTAATATATATTGTATATTAACCCAGATATATGGGTTGTAAAATTTTCTCCCTTTCCATAAGTTGTCTCTTCATTCTTTTTATCCTTCCTTTGCTGTAGGGAAGTCTTTCAGTTTGATATAATCTCATTTATTTTTGCTTTTCTTATCTTTGTTTGTAGGTTCATATACAAAAACCTTTGCCAAGACTAATCTCATGGAGCATCTCCACTGTTTTCTTCTAGTAGTCTCAGGTCTAACGTTTTAAATGTTCATTCATTTTTGTTTTGCTTTGTTGTGCTGGGGATCCAGGCAAGGGCCTCAAGAATGCTAGGCAAGCATCCTACCCCTGAGCTACATGCTCATCCCCTTATCCTCCCCTGCTCCTGTTTTCTTTTAGTACTGGGGACTAAACCTAAAGCTTCACACATGCCAGGCAACTGTTCTACCACTGCGCTACATCTCCAGCCGTTTTTATTTTATTTTTGAGACAAGCCCTGGTTGGCCTCAAACTTGTGATCCTTTTGACTCTGTCTCTCAAGTAGCTGGAATTACAGACATATGCCACCAAATCTTGGCTCTCCTAATCAATTTTCAACTGACTTTTGTATGAAGTAGGAGGTAAGAATGTAATTTCATCTTTCTGTGCACTGATACCCAGTTGTCCCTACAACACCTATTGAAAAGATTGCCCATTCCTATTTTGTGTTCTGGACACCTTTGTTAAAGTCGACTGATGGTAAACACATGGATTTGGGGCTCTCCATGCTGTTTCACTGATCTGTTTTTATGCCAGCACCATGCTGTTTTGGTGACTACAACTTTGTAGTACATTTTGAAAGCAGGAAGTGTGGCAGTTCTAAACTTTATTCTTCAGTTCAAGATTGCTCTGGGCTGTTTGGGGTCTTTTATAGTTCCAATCAAGTGTTATGCAATTGTAGCCATTTGCACACATCACATGGATTCAAAATTTTTGAAATAATAGATCTTCCATAAGACCACTGTTTAGAGCATAGCAGTAGGACTTTTCTCAACTTCTACCAGGCTATACAGTGGTATGTTGGCACCACTGCAGCTGTCCTTACAATGTTTATTTTAATCTATTTGAAAAACATGCTTAAATTCTAAGTATACTAGCTATTTTAAGGATTTAAAAAATCATCCAGTTTTGATTTGTTATAAACAGTATAGAATGACTCTGATGATCACTTTGGATCTTCTGAATATGGGAATCCACAGAGGGGGATGGAGAGGAAGATTGATTTTTTTTAAAGGTTTAAGTTTTAAAAGAGACTATTTAAATGTAGGCGGAAGTGTTCTAGAGTCACTGAATCCAAAAAATCCTATCAATTCTAAGAAAAGGCTAAGTTCTTGAGTTCACCACTAGGACCTTTTAACTTTAAAAGAAATTAACCGATGAACATAATTAGCCAAAAAGCTCCAGGAAAGAGCATATCCTGTTACATCCTCGATTGGTGACTTCAATTATGAAACACTGCTGAAACATTTACTATACACAGACAGCAGAGTAAGAGCCTCAGCATAGGTCCAGGGGAAGGGAGGGATTAGGGAGGGTAATTGGGGGGGGCACTCCTGGGGACAGTTGCAATGTCCAGAATATATACACATCTTATACACATTTTATATTGTTTTGTTAAAATCTTGTAAGGTTGCTCAAAAATAAAAATATATATATATATATAATTTAAAAAAAGGTGATAAAAAAACTATAAATGTAATATAACAGCTTTTTTAATTTCAACATATATGCAATATATAACTAGAAACAAGTGAAAAAATTAAAAGAAGACATGCAATATAACAGGAGTTATCTCTAAAAAAAAAAAAAAAAGAAGACAATGCTAATTAGGAATCTCGGTGACTCAGGGAGTCTGCAGGTGGGAGGGTTAGAGATATGACTGAGCAATCCAAAGAAACCTACTAATGGAGGGTGGCAAGCAGACAAAAGAGTGTAGCAGATTACATTTTTAATGAGGAAAAGGAAGCACAGGAATAACTTATCTTTACTGACATCATAGCCCTTACGGGACTGGTGCACAATGAAAGATCTACATAGATCCTGCTTTGAATTTTACAGATTCAATTCCCTCCCCTTAACAGCAGTGGGAACTAAAATTCCCAGAGAGCCAAAAACAATGTTTTCATATAAAATAGGTCTTAAAATATTTTTCTTATTAGCCTGCAAGGAACACAGAGATAAGTTCAGAGTACTGCACTTATTCTCAAAACTGGAATATATCACGAGCCATTAAGGCAAATGCTAGACAAGTCATTTATCATTTCCCCACCCCATCTATCAAGCTCTCTTGTCTTCTCTCTCTCTCTCACACACATATACTTGCATGTATGGAACATTTTAAAATATCACATGTATTTCTGCAAAGCATGGCTGTTTCAAAATCTTAACTGCTCATCCCTACAAGATCTCACCCAGGATGTTCTAGCCTTCTGAAAGGCTCCACAACATGATTGACAGGTCACATTGTCCATTTGTTAAATTTTATTCAGACTTGGACTAATCCAGATCCCTTAAAGCAATTCTCTTTCCTCTGCTTTATGTCAAAATAAAAGCCCCTGCCAGCATTTATTCATGACTTTATATAATTTCAGAAATAGCCAGATTTCAAGTAATATCTCACATTCCTACACATTTAAGACAAGTGTTTCTGCTGCTGTTATTCAATATAACTTATTCCCAAAAAGGGCACTGAATGAATATGCCTAGGGTAGAAGCAATCACCTGAAGCATACCAATCAAACAATAAACCAACAGCTGAGGTGACAGCAGAAAGCAACCACATAAGGCTATCCAATTTCATTTAAGTGCCCCAGAGAGTAGGAATGTTAACGCAAACAAAGCCAGAAAGTCAGTGGGGCAGGAATTCCAAAAGACTGAACTACTATGTTCCAATCGACGCAGAACACATGGAACTTCTCAGGACCTCCAGGAGCAGCTGGGCTGTGCACCCCTCCTGCAGTGGGTGGCAGAGTGGCTCCTCCTTCACAGTATTTTTCTGTCCTAATAATTCAATCCGTTATTCCCTCTGCCTTACACCCACCTCACTCACACATTCCCCACACCCCAGGGAGAACAAACTCAGAAGCACAGAGTTCCATTCTCTACAGATCAGGGCACAAGATGCCACCTGGAACACTCTTTTCAAATCTGAAATCTTGGGAATGTTATAGATGGATAACCTTCCTGTCCACTCACCCCAGGCCCTTCAGCTAGGCTAGACTACCCAGGACTCTCTATGGGTCCTCAAAGGACAATATCTACCCCAGATGCTCCATGGGATCCTCCAGGGAAGAAAACCCCTCATTGTCCCAGGGGCTAATGATCCACCGCCCTGAGCTCAGGACTCTTGGTTATAAACCTTGACCTCTGTCCATACTTGAGCTCCTCACACTTAGGGCTCAGGTATGTCCTGAGTCTGGCATTCTGCTCACCTCTCCCTGGTTCTCAGCATCTGCAGCCCCCCGGCAGATGTTCATCCATCAAGTACCACCTGGCCAGAGGAAAGGGAGGATCCTGTATGCTTTTATCAGATTACTGAAAACAATGGAAAGTTTTCGTTTTTACATAGACTGCGGTGTAACCCACAGTTAATTTCATTATCACGTAAGTGAGCCATTTTACTTTAGGCTCCCAACAGAACATTCTCTTCATTTCTTTTTAGCCTTGGGTTTCTGTTAGTTTGACCATGATAGCTGTCACAGCAATTTCTGAAATTAACAATGTGTAAGTAGGGTACATTTCCTTCCTGTTTAGGAGAAATGACACAATTTTAGAAGAACAGCCTTTAGCAATCATGATCCCCAATATATTCCAAATACCAGCTGATGGACTAGTGTTGCCTGGTCTATGGCTAACAGTCACTTGTCTGTAGAGAAATTAGGAAGAGGTGAGGAAAGACTAGTGCTTTTTATAGTGCTAAATAGGTATAAGGGAAACACAAATTTGCAGCATTCTTAACTCTTTTAGTATCAAAATAGTTCTTCTTTCATGAAATTATGTTGGTAGATTTAAAAAAACTGTTTTCACAAAATAACTATTATTATGAAAAATTCCAAGACCTAAAATTCATTTGGAAGAATAAAAGATCCAGGATAGCCAAAGCAAATTGTAAGCCAAAACAGCAATACCAGAGGCATTACAATATCCGACTTCAAATTATACTAAAGAGCTATAGTTGCTGGAGAGGTGGCTCCATGGTTATGGTGCTTTCCCCACATGCGCAAGTACATGGGTTCAAACCCCAGCACCCACGTACACAACTAAGTGTCACAGCAACGAAAGCCATGTAAAAAACTCAATAAAAATTGATTCTCTCTCAAAAAAATTGATTCTCTCTCTCTCTCTCTCTTTCTCTCACTATCCTTCTCTCTTAAACAAAGAGCTATACTAACAAAAACTTCATGGAATGGGCATAAAAATAGACACATAAATCAATGGTACAGAATACACAGAAACAAGCCTACATTGATAGTTATCCGGTCCTTGACAAAAGGACCAAAATATGATTGGAGATAAGAAAGCTTTTTAAACAAATGATGCTGGAGAAACTTTATATCCATATGTAGAAAAATAAAACAAGATCCCTATCTCTCACCCTGCATAATCATCAACAAACTGGATCAATGACATCAAAATTAAACCAGATACTTCACAACTGCGAGAAGAAAACTTAGGGCCAATACTCCAATATATAATGCAGACAATGACTTCCTCAATAGGATTCCTAAAGCTCAGGAGATAATACCCCAAATTAATAATCAGATGGCATAAAACTTAAGATTTCACACAGCCAAGCAAACAAGAGTTTGAAGAGAGAACCTACAGAACAGGTGAAAATCTTTCCTAGCTGCTCTTCTAACATAGGATTCATATCCACAATATCTAAAGAAGTCAAAAACTTACCACCAAAAAAAGAAAAATTAACCCAATCAGTAAATGGACAGATGAACTAAACAGACACTTCTCAAAAGAATACAAATGACCAAAGATTCATGAAAAAAAAAAAGTTCAACATTTTTAGGGGAATGAAAATCAAAACTCCATTTAGATTTCATCTCACATTAATTAGAAAGGCAGCCAGCGAGAATACAAATAACAATTAATGCTGGAGAGGATGTGGGGAAAAAAAAGAACAATTTTATACTGTTGGTGGGACTGTAAATTAGTACGACCACTGTGGAAATCAGTATGGAGTTCCTCATAAAATTAGGTAGCATAGTCATCTCTTTCATTACTGCGATCAAAAGACCTGATAAGAACAATTAAGAAGAGGAAAAGTTTATTTTGTATCATGGTTTCAGCAATCTCAGTTCATAGAAACGCCACTGATCTCACTTCAAGTTGAGGCAGAACATCACGGTTGAAGGGTGTGGCAGAGGAAAGCAGCTCAGGACATGGCCACCGGGAAGCAGAGACAGCTCTGTTTACCAGGGATAAAATATAAACCCCAGCGTCACACCCCAGTGACCTACTTCCTCCAGCCACATCTCACCTGCCTACAATTTACCACCCAGTTAGTCCAAGTTGATGAATTAATCCACAGATTAAGTTACACTTTTCATAATACGATCATTTCACCTCTGAAAATTCTTGCATTGTTTCATACATGTCCTTTTAGGGGACACCTCATATGTAAACCATAATACTAGGAATGGAACTATCATATGACCCAGCTATACCAACTCTGGATATTTATCCTGAATATTTAAAATCATCATACCATATCAACACATGCATATTCATGTTCATAGCACTACAATAACAAAAGCCAAATTACGGAACCAGTCTAGGTATTTTTTAACAAATGAACGGATAAAGCAAAGATGGCATATACACACAATGGAGCATTATTCAGCCATAAGGAAGGATGAAAGTATGTTATTTGCTGGTAAGGGGATAGACCTGGAGAATACCATGCTGAGTGAATTAAGCCCAACTCAGAAAAGTCAAGGGCATATATTTCCTTTCATATGTAGAAGCCACAGAGAAAACAGGGGGAAAAAGAGTCGTCAGGGGGATCTCATAGAAATAGAAGGGAGACCAGATGAGTAAAGGAAGATGAACAAGGGGAGGGAGGAGAGATAGAAGGGAGGATCTGGGGAATGAAATGAACTAAATTATGCTGCTATATTATATGTGTGTATGAATATGTAATAATGATTCCCACAATTATGCGTAACTATAATATGCCAATAAAAAGAGGGGAAAAGAAATCACAAGGACTCCAAACACAAAACAGAACAGGATATAAATGTATAGTCATCTCCCACACATCCACTGAGCTTTAACGATCATCAACTTTGTTTATATTTGGCCAAAAACTATATTTAAAATTGATCCTGATGTATTTTTCCTATGCCACAAAATCTAAATGCATGGAAACAATTAGCCTAGGGAAACCTACACATTTTACAGATGAAGAATAAGGAGAGCAGCAGAGATTAAGCGACATGTTCAAGCACTGCAGCTGGTGAGAAACAGAACTGATAACTCTGCGTGTGCCATGATGTAGCTCCCAAGGGTAGAGCATCAGCCACCCCTCTCACCTACTGAGACTTCAAACCTGGCACATATGGGGTCTGCAGAAGAGCTGCCCATCTCTCCAGCCCAGAATATTTCATATACACTGTTTGGGATCACATGATTCTACCCAGGACAGCCAGTAGGGACACCAAACATCTAGTCCTGCAGCTTACTTCCTCCCATGCCAGCCCCACTATCTCCCAACCCTGGAGTCTCCAGGAGCTACCCACTTCAGAAACTTCAGAGGGCTGAAGTTTTTACATTAGTACCTTACACAGCACCTCCTACTTGCCACCCCCACTTCCCAAAAGATCGATGAAGTGAACACATGTGAAAGTATAGGAATTCTTGCAATGAGATTTGGTAGGGTAAAAACCAGCTGCTCACACCCTTTTCCAGGGCCTTACCATCACCCACTGCTCAAAATGCAAAAATGAAACAGCAAGGAAACTAATCCCAGTCACTCTGTACACTTGGCATGCAGACCCATGCTGGAGGCCCCCAGAGATATTAACAGACAATGTTGTGACAATTTAGAAAACTATATCGAAATAGGCAGATGGTCAACTGGCAAGGTTTTGGTTTGGTTTGGTTTTTAAAGACTCACCTAAATTCTTAGTTTATGTACAGTTCCCTGAAGAAATCCTGAAGCAGACGAGAAGCCTCCAGCAGCAATACCTGAAACAATAATAAAAGTCATCAGAATACAGTAATGTTGCAGACCTCAGGCTTGGGGGATTTCAATCTATACATTTGGCCATTTCCTCTATACTAAGCATGAAAGGAAGTAATTCAGGAAATAATGAATTTCCGCCACAACACATGGACTGGGATTTTGCTGTACCAACAGGGAACTGAGGTCCCAAGACAGTTATTTCGAAGACCAAAATTATGTTACTCTTGGCAAAGAGGCAGAACACATTTTTTTTTCTTCCCTGTGGTAGGGAGCCTTTAATTTCTTGAATTTAAACAAAACCCAAATACATATAATCCCTTTTCTGTATCACCCTTGACATGTTGAAAAACAAAATCAGGCCCTGCACACTCATCTTTTTTTTTTTTTTCTTTTTAAAAATCGGTTTGCATGAGGTCTTCTGGTTATTTGCTTTCCCCTACTTAGCTCCTCTAACATGTCAGAGGAGCAGCCCACTCTCACTCCAGCTGTTCCCGGGTCCTGGCCAATTCGGAGACACCTAACTCGATGGAAATCCAATCTGAAGCAGAAAAGCACCACACAATTGTGTAGAAATGAACTAAACAGTCCAGCCACAGTTAACAAACAGGATTCTAGTGCAAACACACATATAAACATCCAGAGTTCTTAGGAAACAGACCTGAGTACATGTAATCAAATCTGGGCAGGTGTGAGAGAATAGTTAACAAGTATTGTTGGTTAGCTATTTAGGGAGAGGGGAAAAATCTAGGTCTCTCCTTCTCTACTTGTGAAAAAGTAAACTCAAAATAGAATCAAATGAGTATTAGAAAAATATGTACTTGAATCATTACAAAGTTTTATAACATAGGCATAAGAAGGGCCTTTAAGCATGACACCAAAATCTGAAACTATAAAAGACTAGAGATTATTTGGCTGGCTACATTCTTTAAAATCTAAACTACACAAATGCTAAAACTAAGGCAATTTTAAAAAATCAACACTTTTGTAATAAGAAACTAGAAAAAGTAGTTACATGTGAGGCAGAAAAGGTTGCTATCCTTATTTTGCACAAGTGTCTTAGAATCAATAAGGAAATTAACATTTCCCTCAAAATGGACAAAGCAACTTATAAAAACTGTAAGAGTAGGAAACCTAATACCAATGAAGATATGGAAAGATATCAAGTAACATAGGAAAAACAATGTTAGAAGACTGAGATCTTATTTTTCACCTATCAGGTTGGTAAGGATGCCAATGTCATGGACACATTCATGGTGAGATGATAAATTAGGAAAGCCATTCTCTAGCCACTTGGGCAACTAGGTCAGCATGTAAAATGCCACACCCTTTGACACTGTGCTCCTACTTCTAAGAATTCACTCAAAGGAAATAATCATGTAAGCAGAAAGGTGGATACACATGGTATCGTCATGGAAAGAAAATATTATATATCCATTAAGGCCAGCAAATAGGAGCAATGCTAAAGAAATCATAAACATTGTAAGCACTGATGGAAATCTTATTTATTTTCATGAAAAGACACCTATGATATACTTTTAAGTGAACGAATAGGTAACTGTGATTGGGGGGAGCTGGTATCTTTGATGTCCAGAGAGATGTCTAGAAGGATATTTACCAAAATAATGATTCCACTTATCAGAATTTTAGATGATTTCTACTTCTTATACAGATTGAATTTCATATAATAAGTATGAATTACTTTTCTAAAGAATAAACTTTATAAATCTATGATCAAGAGTTAAGTAATAAATTTATACTTTCCATCAACTTTCTTTCTCCCTTCTCTTACCAATATTCCTGACACCTGTGTGCTTGCAGTGACCACCAAATAGGGAGTTCTCTTCCTCACCTCCAGCTCCTCTTCACTCTCCAGGGTCACTTGATCCCTGCCTTTAAGTTCCTACCACATCTGTATCCTTGTTATAATTCTATCTCCTTTTTCACTTAGGCTGGCTAAGTGTTACCTACGACCAAAAGAATCCCACCTGGTAGAGCGCTTCTCTATTTTCCACCTCCTGAATCATCCCGTTCTATTCGAAAACCAATAATCCTGTAAGCATATGAATGAAGGTTTATAGTACACAATTCAACTAATGTTTTTGACCTACAGCTAAAGATACTGAAGCAAGATGCTCAAAGCTAGTATAGGAAAGGCAAAAAACTATTTCCAGAGATAGGTAATCATATTTTGACTAACAAGAGAATTGATGAAGAGACTATTTGTATAAGAATAAAAACAAAGGAGATATAATTGTCCACATGGGCCATTGCTATGCTTAAAATATTCTTTATTATAGTATAGTCAACCACTTCACAGATTTATTTTTATTGGATTACATTTATATATGAAATGATTTTTCTATTGAGATTGTAAAATACCAAAATGTATTACCATAATGAGCTCATTAGGTTCACTTTATCTTCAGCAAACAAATTTATTCTTCTCATTGCCTTACTTTTAAAAGTTCAAGAGTTCCATATAATACACGCATCCACATAATACCATAATTACAAACCTAGCTACAAAGCTATAATTCTTGATAGATGCACAAATCCCTTTATAGGTGTACTGGATGTAAAGCATAAATCTAATTAAACCTCTTCATCTGATGATGGTTCCCTGTCCCCAAGAAAAGTTCCCTAGAGGGTAGACAAAGGCATGATCCAATTTCAGACTCAAGTAATCATGATACTTCTTGAGTATCTGTGACTCAAGGGCACAACTCAGACAAGCCCAGTAACCACCCAATGCCTGTTCCCGCTGGCTTCTGTCCTCCTCAGTGCCAAGCAAATCCACAGTTGAGACTTAGATGGGTTAGGATTTGTGACACAAAACACTACTTAAGAAAGGCAATAGCATGATGTTAAGAGAAAGGTGTTAAATCTGGGTCTGACCATTGATTATATTTGGCCTCGGTGTGCTTAACCTCTCTATGCCTCAGTTTCCTCCTTTGTAATAATGCAAACCAAAAGTGCTGCTATGAGAATTAAAGGAGATCATATAGCAATATTCAATAATCTTTGAGTTTGTTTGAGCTCCTACCGAGCAGGAGTAATGATGGAAACTGCTTGCGGCAGAAACTCACTGTTCATTGCCTGATCCCAACAGGGTCCCTAGAGAATACTGAGACCTGCTATGTCTCCATGCAGGCAATACTTATCTATTTTAAATGCTTTTGCCTGCTTTATTTTTTTGCAGTGCTGGGGACTGAAATCAAGGCTTTGTGCATGCTAAACAAGCACTCTGCCACTGAGTTACGCCCCCAGCCCCAAAATGCTTATTTTTAAACATGGATAAGATCCTTTCAAGTAGATAGAAACTTATTTTAAAGGCAACAGGAGCTTGTTATTTAAAGGACTTGCTTTAAAGGAGATTTCTCTGGATCATAAGGCAGCTCCCCACTGCACCTTTGCTGGAGGATTTCAAGCAGCACAGGTAGATATGATCAAAAGTCAGCAAAAGCTACTTCCTAAGGCACCAGTCACCAACAAGCAGAATATCAGGTTTTCTCAGTTTTAGGAGGAATAATAATTCCTAGCTATTTTGATATTGTGGGAGTGGATGACAGGACAAGTGGGGTTCCTAGCAGGATGCCTGGAATCTGTTAAGTATTACGTAAACTGCACACCAAAGATCTTCATCTCAGCTTTAAAGGAGATGCATGCTAAATAATCTGAGAACACAGGAGGTACTTTTTCACCTTGAGGGTTTCATAGACTTTTGTTTTCCACTCTTTATTTGGCATAATCCACATAGGTAGACAGATCCAAGTTGAATTACATCTGAAGAGCCTGCATGATATATGTGGCTGAAATCTCACTACATGTTACAGACCCCAAGCCACCAAGAACACATTTGTATAAGATTTCATTAAAAGGCAGTGAACAGTGTAACACTGCACCCATGCTTTACCCTAGCACCATCTGAAGGAGCACAAAAATCAGCCCAAGGGCTGGAGTGGTGGCTCGGTGGATATGGCGCTCGCTTGGCATGCGCAAGTACGTGGGTTCAAACCCCAGCACCAACGTACACAACTAAGTGTCAGAGCAATGTAAGCCATGTGAAAAACTCAATTTAAAAAATTGATTCTCTCTCTCTCTCTCACTGTCCTTCTCTCTTTAAAAAAAGAAAAAAAATCAGCCCAAATGGTTTTGCTGCCCCAAATTAACAAAAGTACTTTTAAAAGACCACATTAGTAGAGAAAATCTACTAGATTTAGCTAAGAATGAGAGATTATACTCTTGACTTGAAGTTGCCACTAATGTTTGACACATTTATTATTCATCACTCAGAATCATAAAATCTAAGAAGCAAAGAAAGAGTTCTTTAGTAGCCCGACACAGATACTTGAAGATCCAAAGACAGAAAGGAGGAGAAAATTTGTAAACAAAACTCTCCCGATGCACTCCAGCTTCTGCCACTTGCTGAGATTATGTCTTATTTATTTTTGCTGAAACCCTGAGAATGTTCTCATTCCAAGTGCAGCTCAATGAGCTGAGTCTACCTCTGCTAGGTCAGAAGATATCTGACTGCAAGGGGAAGATGCCTAAGTCTCTGCTCATGATTGCCCCTCACTGACCTTCCAGCTAGAGGCTGGGTGCTGGGCCAGGGTCCAAAAAGCCTCAATGAGGAGCAAGGAGGCAGCATCCTCACCTAAACTTTCAGAGAAATCACGTGATTCCCTGATCTTTGCAGGACCAAGAGAGAAGAGGTAGACACAGTAGAAAAGCTTCAGAAATCCCTTTATATTCTTCTAAAAACAACACTCTAACAAACTGTACAGAAAGAAGTGTTATATGCAAAACAGTTTCCCAGTACAAATATGGGAAATGATGGTTTGAAGAAAATTAAAGGAGTTTCTCAAGGTAGAACATTCTGGATGCATTAATGTGCTAATGTTGATCATGAGTAAGTGGCTGCAATAGCTTTCTCATAGACAGATCCCTTTATTTTTACGGTCTACATCTTGGGACAAGTGCCCTGTGCACCACTTATAATGTTATAATTAGTTCTTTTATTTAAACCATTGTTAAAAGTTCTTGGCCCCATGGCACTCAAAACTGAACAACTAAGCACAATCCCTGCAGTGATCGGTCAACATGCAAACAATGCCAGGGCAAAGTAGTTCAGAGCATGCATTCAGGGTGGGCAAGAAAAGCTATGATTGCACTGCTTTATTCCACCCCACCTTCACGTGCTTTCAATAACAGAAAACCGAGAGGCAACACGAATTCCTTACTATTCTATAATTTATTGTCCCATCCTCTTAAAAATTCAAAAACACTTAAAAATCATCTAGTGATATATATATATAACTAGAATGTAAACTCCATGAGAACAAGGACAGAGCTTGGAACACAGCTGTATCCCCAGCCTTTGAACAGTGCTGGATCCAAGGGTGCTCTACAAATATTTGACTAAAGGAATACAATGAATAAATAAGCTGTTCCTAAATGCAGTATTTGCTCATTTTATTTATATACCTTCTATAGTTCAATATTTTAAATTGACTTTGAAATGCTTATTCTAATTCCTTATCTCTTATCAAAGAGGTTCTTTTTATCCCAGTTTATTCCCACTCTCCCATCCTTTGCAGTTACCACAACAAAAAAAGCAGGAATATTTTCTTTATGACTTCTGGGTTAGGAGAAACTTTGTCTCTAGATCTTATTCAGTACATTTATTACAGTCAATTGTTTCCAACAAAAGCCTAATTAGCTAACATTTGAATGACTAGGAATTTCAATCCATCAGAGCTATGCAGAGGGCACCCTTTGGGGGAAGAAAGAAGAAACCTCTTCATCTTTGAAAAGGAGGCAAGTCTACAAAAAAAAAAAAACAACAAAAAACAAAAAACTTTTTTCAGTGAAAAAAGCAATAGAATATGGACTACAGATATCAAGAAATATCCTATACTGTTAATTATTTTTTAAGAGAGAGAGACAGCGTGCACACACATGCGTGCAAGAGAATTAATTTTATTCAGTTTTTCATGTGGCCTTCTGTTGTTCCAACACTTTGTTGTGTATGTGGTGTTGGGATTCAAACCCATGTCCCTACACATGCCAGGTAAGCACCGCCATACTGCTGAGCCACCACTCCAGCCCCTACACTGTAAATATTACAAACACACAAGTTTTTTTTTAAAGATATTTCAACACCTTCTAATGAACAAATAAAAACAAATATTTTGGCTCAGCTCAATTCACTGTGACAAAATCTGGCAATGCATCTTAGAAAAATTTGGAACAATTTTTCTTTTTAGAGAGTGCAGAAGAGGAAAGAGCAAGAACATAGGAAATAGTGTCAATTTCTTTCTTGCTCATCCAGAAAATTAATTTGTCCCTCTCCACCTCCAGTTCCTCAAACAAAGCCTTAAGGTGTAGGGGGCAATCCTAACTCTTGGCTGGGCTATATCTTGGTCTATTGCAGCAAACTTGCCAGTCCCAAGGCTTGCCAGCTCCATGCCACCACCAGGGTAAATTGGCTAGGGTGATTGTTTGGGCTAGGTCTTCAGTTAGGAAATCAAGGCCAAGTCCCCAGGCTGCAAGCATCTCCAGTGCCCACTTGCTCACCTGCTACCCACCCTTGCCTGGAAATCTGTGCTTCAGCATCAGTGAGCCCACACACATCATGCTCTACAATCTCTGAGCTACTGTCCCCTAAAGGTACTTTGATGCTCACTCTTCCATGCCCCAAATGGCCCCCCTATACCACCATTCATCTGGTTGTCTGTCAAAGTCCACCTGCTCCATGGAATCTTTGTTGACCACATCTTAATTTCTGCACGTATGTTGAAATAATCTAATTAGGTGTCTGCATTCTCCACTAGACTGTAAGCTCTCAGAGGGCAAGAAGTTGGTTTTCCCCACATTTTTATCCTCAGCTCAGAGCACAATTCCAAGCACACATTTAGTGCTCAATAATGCTTCAAGAATTTTAAAATATATTTTATATGATTAATAACTACAAGAAACTGGAGCAGGCACAGTATCAAAGAGTCCAGAGTAGAGCAGGAGAGTCAGGATAGCATCAGGTGTACACATGGCAGATGATGGGTACTAAGTTCTATGATCATCCTATGGCTACTTCCAGGCTCCAGCTAAAGCTCTCCTTTTCCTCTCCTGGTCCTCTGGTCCTGGGGATTGATCAATTATTGACTCTCCTGTCACAAACCTGGTGCCTTTGGATAAGCTTCTCTACTGTTGGACTTTGTCAATTGGAGAAATATGCCATTTGATAGTTATGCCTTCTTCTTCATCTCCAAAGCAAAAGCAAGACTCCCCTCTACAATCTATTCCACCCCTGAACCCCAAAGGACATCTGTCTGTTATTCTCAGTCACTCGTTCCTTCTAGCATGGGCCCTGTGGGAGGGCATGAAGAATCCCAGAGCAACAACAATGGAACCTCAGGCCCACAAGCAGCCAAGTGTGACTCATCAACTATATGAACATTTCTCTTGAGAAGGCAGATATCACCCAGGAACCGAAGCTAGGGAGCCTCCTTTGGGGGCCCTCCTCGCTGCAGGGCAGAGAATGGGGAGAGGCTGAGAATGACCTAAGTTGGCTTGACTCTGGGAGCATCAGTGGAGGCTCTGGGGAGAGGATACCTGCATGTATGGTATGCTCAGGTGGAACTGGGGCTACATACAAACAGCTCCACACTGCTAGAATTAACCCTCCCGGACTTTCATTCTCACTGCCACCATGACCTTTAACTCAAGGGCTCTTCCCTACTAGCACCTTGGACATGCTCCAACAGTGACAATCCAACTTTAGGGCATGAAGACAGAATCTGACTTTCTCAAGTGGTAAATCATCTGGTTTTCCAGACTGATGGAAAACCTGTCATCTATAACTGAATATCCCAGTTCCACAGTAAGGGGAAGAAGGGGCATCTGACTTAGGGCATGCCCACAAACACCCATAAGGAATCCTTCAGGCCTCAAAGCTTGCATGCTTGGGTGCTAAGAGCCAATATACCACAATATAAAAGTGACAGGAAGAAAGAATCAAGGGTACCGTGAAAATTTTTCAGCTCCTTGGCAACCTATAACAGAGACAAGATCATGGGGTCCTTGGAGATGGTGATTTGACTAATAAATTAGATCTTCAGGTATGTATTAGGTAGAAATCATGGACGCATGGTTTTCAGAAGAAATCCTCTCATCATGTGACCATGATTAGCAGCTACTGTAACCCTCAAACTTTATTTTTCAAAAGCAATTTCTCTGCCCTATGATCTCCTACCTTGTGAAACCTGGTCTTCATGAACTGCCAATTGGCATATTTTCCAAAAAACTAAATACCTTTCCTCTCTCCTCACTTGATTTTTTGCGTATTCATTATGGTCCATTTCATTCAAAATCAAATCACCTCCCAACAAACTGGTCTTTTGTCATTGAAACTTTGTCCTCTTTTCCAGATTCTATGAAAATGAATTCTTTGCTTTATGTCTTCTTGTTCCTTTCTTGATCTGTCATCCCAAGTCCCCCCTTTTCTGAAACCCAGAGGTTTCCCCTACTCTTGTAGTTCTCTGGATTTTCATTGGTCTTGGAGGTTCCCTCCATAATTTAGCAATTCGTTATATTGTGTTTTCTTTGACCCATTCTACACACAGCATTGTGAGACTATGACAGAGAAGGTGTACTCAGGCACAGAGCCTGGAACCAGGTTTCCAGCAGCTTCCCTGCTCCCTCGCACTCTGGCCACGTGCACGTGTGTGGCTAGAGTCCTCCATTTTTACCTCCTTCCTCTATAAAATTCAGCCACGGGGGCCTCTCTCACTGTTTGAGCACAACACACCCACTGTTCAGACTGACCTTCCTATATATCTCTTGGAGACATTTTAGCAGTGTGGAATATCCAGTAGATGGTTTGAAAATGATGTTTTCAGTTCACAGTGGTTTTCTTTGGGTGATGAGATTGTAGAACATTTTTCTTTACAACTCATGCACCATGTAACTACCTAAAACTTAGTTTAAAAAGCCAAATGCATACAAACTAAAGACACTATTATAATGTAACTCTATGTATAGGTGATCCCTTATTTAAATATACGTATTATAATATTTTGAACCCATGACAGTGCAAAAGCCATAAATATTCAGTAGAAACTGCATTTCCAGTTTTAAATTTTCTTTTCCTAGGCTAACGATATACAGTATGATACTCTCTCCAGATGCCAGTAGGAGGCTAACATAAGCAAGCGTCTGAGCATGTCTAAGGTGGTTAAGCTAGATGTTTGGTAGGTTAGGTGCATTAACCGCTCTTTAGGCTTATGGCCTTTTCGACCTAGGCTGGTTCATCTGTGCCAAACCCCATCATGAGTCCGAGCAGCATCTGAACTTGCCATTCAGGCTCAACAATGACCAAGTCTCAGTCAATCTTCGTCCATCCAGACCTCCTTTTATTTCTTCTCCAGTACTTACTGGAGATTATTTTGAAACAAATACAACATATCATATGATTTTAGGATGAGTACTTTATAAGAATAATATTTTTAAATATGAAAAGCAAAAATACAGATTTGATGCTTAAAAAAGTTTCAGGCATCTTGTTTTCCCTCTTCCCTTTTGCACATGGGAAGGCACAAGTGGGCCAGAAAGGCCCAGCAAGCCTGGGTGAGGACTCCTGGTGGCACAGGAGCTGGCTGGAGGACCCTGGGCAGGATGCCTCCCTTCCTAGCCTGGCTCAACGCTCCTCCAGGCCCAGGCTCTTGGTCCCACCCTAAAACTAGGAGCTTCTCCCTCCCATTTATGCTTCTATTGTTCCCAGAACCAGATTCTATGGCCACAGTCACTCAGCTCCCACTTGCTCTTTTTCAAAAAGAGACTAAATATATACATTCAAATAGCAAAGTCTTCTCTAGGAATAAATTTCCTCCATATCACCCTTTTACTCAAACAGCAAAAGAAAAAATCACTTCATTTTTGCTTTTTTTTTTTTAAATTTCCAACCTCCAGAAATGAAAAACAAACAAAAACATACATGAGTCTCTTTCCTGGACTCTGTCTATAACACATAAAAATTCTTGTGCTCTTTCCCTGATTCTTAGATGAGAAAACCAGCCTACCCACAGGACTCACCTGCTAAAAAAATCATGCATGCGACAGCCTCCCCAGAAGGTCCATGCTGCCCGTCTAAAAGACTGTGAAATTCCTTAAACATCATTTTAAAGCAAACCATTACAAATATGAAACTATTCAGGAAATTAGATAAATAATCTGCCTGAGTCTTTTTTGTTTTTTGTTTTGGGTGATACTGGGGGTGGAACCCAGGGCCTTGACACATGTTAAACAAGTGCTCTACTGCTGAGTTACACCCTAGGTTTGTTTGTTTGTTTTTCTTTTTATTCGGAAATTTATTTGTTGAACAATCAAACAAGTTTGTAATGAAATAATATAACATGTATATATATATATATATATATATATATATATATATATATATATATATAAATTCTGAAAATTAGATTTTGTTTTTTTGAGATATAGTCCAAGTTGCTGATCTTGCTGTTGAACTTGTAATCCACCTGCCTCAGCCTCCCAGATAGCTCAGATTTCAGGTGTGTGCCACCATGCCAGGTTTGTCCGATTCTTTAGTTCTGTGCTTCCCAATACAACAGATGCTGGTCATATGTGGCTACCAAGCAGTAAGAAGGGCATTAGTCTGAATTGAAACTTTAATGAGCATAAAATAGACAGCAGATTTCAAATAAGTTAAAAAAGAACCAAACTATTTCATTAGTAATTTTTCTATTATGTTTTGAAAAATAATTTGTATATATTGGGTTAAATAAAATATAGTTAATTTCAACTTTCTAATGTAGCTATGGAGAATGTAAAGTTATATAAATATACCAAAATTAATTACACTTTGCTATGTAGCTGTAGAACATTTAAAATCATGTCTGTTTGGTTTTATATTTCTAGTATAATGTTCCTCAAGGTTGGAATTCTTTGCTGAACTCTTTTTTATACTTCTCTGAATGGTACCTGCCAATTCTCATTAAGATTTAAACAGGTAAGTTTCTAGTAAGATAACCATAGCTATCTTGCGTGTAAAATATCACGTAATCAATCAGCAGATGGACCCCCTTAGGCTGAGAGTCAAGACATTAAACTGTTATGCTATTTGAAAAGCAATTCAAAATCCATATTTTTTAAATCTCACAATCAGAATAAGGTAAAATTACATCTGGCTGTTATCACTTGGGATTCTTGAATTTCATTCTGTGTAACTGGGAAAATATTCTAATCCATGGTTCTACTACAAGACAAAGGGAAACTGGGTATTTTTCATAAACGAGGAGAACAGACTTCATCTGCCTTCTGTAAGTTTTCAGTGGATAAAATAATGAACATCTGATTCAACTATAGACTGACCAATGACTTTCCTTACAAGACAAGTCACATAAGCATTACTGTCTGACCCCTGAATGAATGTTGGTGAACTTTAGGGTGTTTCCCTGCATGTTTTCCTATTGATCCCCAGGGATCAGAAGAAATTGGACTCATTTTTAAAAAGTGATTCCATGGAAATTAATAGACAAGCAAAACCTCCATTATTTAGCCCGGAACTCCCCTAAGAGTGGTGCTCCGGTGTGTGACTGGTCCCCAGTGATACAAGTATGGAAAATAAGAACAGTTGGAAATTCTTAGAGCAATTGGGCAAAGTGGTTTATGTTAGCTGAATCTAATTTTTAAAACGTAATTCTCATTTTGTATTTTTTCAAATATTTCATATTTATTGAATTTTACAAAAGTATATAAACCCGAAAGAGGTATTAATAAACTGTTCCTCACTTTCAGAAGCACTGACCTAGACCACCTTACCAGAATCCCCAATTTTCTGGTGACCTCCTTCCACATTTGCAGGACATAGAAGGCACAAAACAAAACAATAAAAGAAAAACCAGATAAAGGGAGCTGAGACTGCACTTTTAGGAGAAATGCCTCAGCTACCAGAGGTGAGGGAAGTAGAATGGTTCCCTTAACGTAGCTAAGATTAGGATCTGTACCACATAGTTCTATACCTACAAGCAAAATGCCACATTTCTTCAATTATATAATGTCATAGAATATAAACCACATTGCAATGAAATACAGTGTTCATGGGTTCTGATTTCAGAAACATAAAAATATATACCAACTAAAGTTCAAGTACAGAATGATTATACCTCAACGAAGCAAAAATAGCAGGTATTCATTGTATACACACAAGAAAACGTATCGTGGTTTTGGAAAGCCTTCCAAGTTCAGGTTAAAGGCTAAACATTTATATGTAAGTGGGGGGGCCTATTATTAAGCACCAACTATGTACAAGTTGTTCTGAGAGCCCTAAAATAGAAGTAAGAGTCCCTGAACAATTTATAACTGAGACGGGAAGATAGATGGTACCTCAAATATCAAAGAGTTGAGAGGGAGGCAGGGAAACCCCCAAATATTCCCAATGGCAACCCATCAATTTGGCACATTTGGTTTCAAAGTCTTCTACCCAGCACCAAGGATGGGACCCATAGGCAGACTGTCTTTCTCCTGTGCCTGTGCCCCACGGTGAAAGGTGAAGGCAGGTGAAGGCTCCCCATCTGCTTCCACTGCCAACCAATTGGTTGTGAACCTTGGCAGCAGCCACTGTGTCCTCATTTGTAGAAGGCACATTCCACATGGCAACCCAGAGGGGCTCCTTTTGTTGTTGAAAGACTAGGAACTTCTGCAGGCCCGAGCAGCTCCCTGACACCTTCACCTAGAGCCCAGGAGGAAGCAGGCAGAATTGATTTCTCTCTGCCCTCAGGTTAACTCAGCCCTCTTATTGTGCCATTAGGCTGCTGTCAGCACCCAGTGAGGACCCATTGCCTGCAGGCCGCACACTGAAGGGAAAGGGGAAAAAGAAAGGGAGAAACCATGGCCCAGGGAAACAAGGGATTCCTTAAGAAAGGACCCTAGAACATGAGAAAGGGGCACTGTTGTCCACCCCAGATGCTCTTCACCCAGACTGGAGCATCCAAAGGGAGAGGGAGGTGCTCTATGAAGAAGAGGTGCTGGGGCGGAGAAAGGGGAGCGGCTACATGTTCCCCATAGGAGCCTGAGCCAGTGCGCACCAGGGGCCCCAGAAAGGATGCTATGTGGGAAAAGGCCAAAGCCGAGGCAATGGGACTCACTGGGTGCTGACAGCAATCTAATGGCGCAATAAGAGGGGTGAGTGAACCTGAGGGAAGAGAGAAATTAATTCTGCCTGCTTCCTCTTGGGCTCTAGGTGAGAGTGTCAGGGAGCTGGGGTCACTCAGAAGAGGCCTAGCAAAAAAAAAAAAACGAAGAAAAAGCAGGGTGCTTAACAGAGGGGCAGACAAGGAGTTTCCAAAGGGAGATTTCAGTGACAAAGAACGAGTAGGGGCATGTGATTTGGGTGGACAGAAAATGTCAAGAGGGCCACTAGTTCTGGAAAGACCACACCTAGCTCAGGGTATGGTTATGAGAACTAGTTACTGAGTGGAAGTGAAGACTGCCACAGAGAGCCAGCGGCCGGCTGGGTACTAGGTTGTTAATGGCTTTACCTATAGGGACATCAAGCTGCCAGCTCTGAAAAAAGAGGCTGAGTGGATGGGAAGCCCATGAGCAGGGGCCAAGGTCTTTGGTGAAGCCAGGAATTAGCCAGGAGAGGACAGCACAAGACTGGGGAGCAGCCACTGAGCTAAGAGGGAGGGTATGGCAGGAGTAGCTGACGGCCAAGCACAGAGGACAGGAGCTGGGAGTGTCATCTGGGAGTCAGACACGCACAGAAACCCTCCAGACCCTACAAGGCAACAGTGACTGAGGAAAAACAGGGGCCACGAAAGTCACCTGCAGTGAAAGTGTTGGGAAGTGTGTTCTGGCTCGCATCTGTCACTAGAATGCTTAGAGCATTAGATACTCCATCTTCATGTACATCCAGGACTCTGGCTGATACTACAGACTCTGGCACAGCAAAGTTTGGCATAGGTAGATAGATTTTGGGGGAGGGGAAGCTGCATCTAAGGGAACGAGAACTAACAGAGCCCGCCCAAGGGCAGGTGGAGGGGAGTTGCTATACAGCAATTCAGAGCACCTGCAAACTGAGCAGTTTCCTTGAGGAAAAACTGTACCCTGTGACATGCCAGAAAGTGAGGAGGGACCTAAAAGGAGGGACCTAAAAGTGAGAACTGGAGAGAAGCAGGGATCTATTGGATCCCTGCCAGGTGCATGCACCAGGCTTAGCACCTCCACGGATCGGATCAGCACAGGAGACACAGGAAAATGAAAGCAGCTTTCTAGGAGCCATCCCACCTGGAACAATGGGATTCAATGATGAGGAAGGACAGAGGAGGCTAAGCAGATCCAGGAGACTTTTCAATATTATAACACTAAGGAATATTTAGGTACAATAGTGGTTCGTTTATTTTTAGGGATTATGATAATTATGTTTAAGAACTGCGGCTCAATCTTCTAGAGCTACATACTGAAATATATACAGATGAACTGATATGATGGTTAGGATTTCCTTCAAAACAATCAGGTAAGTAGGGGTGTTCTTGATGAAACAAGATGGGTCATGGACTGATAATCACTGGAGCTGGGGAGGGGCATATGGGGTTCATTCTACTGTTCTATAATTGAAAGTTTTAAGAAAAAGCTAACGATAGGCGAATAAAGAAGCAGCAACACATGAAGGTATTGTGTTCTTAACCAACTGTGTTAGTAAGACATTACTGCAACAATTCTAAACTCAGAGTGTGCTTTTTTAAATGATTACAATGCTTAAACCTTTTGAAGACAGGCAGTTCCATAGGGACAGAGTTTTTTCTTGAAGTTTTCTAAAGAAGCAACTGGCTGGCGGAACATATGTATAGTCACACTTGAGAAGGTCCAGGGATCACGTCTGCCCAAACAGCATATCACCTTGACATGCAAGTTCGGAGCCTTCCCCTCTGATGACACAAAATAAGTTTGACTGATTCACTGCTGTGGTGGGCAACAGACTCCTGTCATGCTTTGCTGCCTAGACAAGGAATCAAGTAACCTGAAGGTGCCAAGTGTCAGGCCTATCTCCTGAACATCCTCAGTGTGATTGGCATCATCCTTTTTAAACCATAGAAGGGATGGCAATAATCCTGGAAAGGAAAACAGCTAGTGACTGCTGTACAAGTTCACAGCTGATGTCACTGTCATCATCACCAACTTCCCTTGCTTCTGTGAGAGCCACGTCATGGCTCTGTTGATTCCAGCTGGGTTGGAATGACTATCAAGAAGAGACAAGGTTAAGAGACCCAAACACACCTTTGCCCACACGCAGATTCTCCAATCCCCTAACTCAAGGTCTTGTGTGCCACCAGAACTACACTGAGCTCTTTAGGGCTCAAGCCAGCACTTCTCAACAGGGGTAATTTTGTGCCCCACCACCACCACTAGGGGACATCTGGTATTGTTTCAAGACACAACTGGGAAGGGGTGCTACAGGGCAGCCCCAGACAATTAAGACTTCTCTAGTCTAAAATGCTAGCAGGGCAAAGTTTAAAAGCCCAGACTTGAGCAACTGAAACGAAAAGCAAAGGAGTATTCAGATGTGTCTGGGGTAGGGAGCAGAAAAAGAGAGAGCGGGGCGGAAGCAGAGAGGTAGGGAAGGATGCTGCCCTTGACCCCTTTATGTCTCCTTTATTTGTATGCTTCTACTAAAATATTTTTTTAACCAGATGCAGTATTTGATGCCATGCCCTCTGGTGCAGCTCCTGCTTTGTCAAGTAACACAAGGGGCCCAGACTCTTGAGGGACAGCAACTGCCAAGACAAATATTTGCTTTTTTCCAACGGCCATGTTTACCCAAGATTATTCTGCTCTTGGTGAACTAGAAACCAACTGGTGGTTGACACACTTGGAACAGAGCCATAGAGTGGCCTGGCACCCTCCCCATGGTGTTAAAAGGGAATGTGGTCCAAGAAAGCCAATCCCTGAAAAGCACCTATGCTTTTGGATGGAGCCACTTTGAAACCAGGTTCACATCACCAGGGTAATTCTGTTAATGTTTTCAGTGGCACTGAAGAGTCTTGAGAAATGGAAAGCAAAGAGCACTGAAGTTAAGAAAAGACAAATGACAGGAAAGGAAGAAGAGAGGAAACAAATATCACCAAAAAATTCAACAGTGCTCTCACACAAAGGCAAAAAAGAAAAGCTCTCACATAATTATTACTGCAGGGTAGAGTAGCTTTAGCTTGATTATTAACCTTGAACAATAACCCACACTGACCTCCATAATGACCAAAATTAGCTTCTAACTTGAATTATGCTGTTTACATTCACATGCACAGTGTTTATATAATAGTGGTAATTAACTAGAGTTCAGCTGCACCTAGCCTATAAGATCACAAAATCTCTCAGGTGCCACCAAGCTTCTGTTTTTCACAGCCCCTCCCCTTTCCCACTAAAACTCAATCAGAGCTACAAGGACAACCACCAAATTCACTTACTAATATAAGAAGCAAAGGTTTCTTAATAGGACTGTACTGACCTCACATGTGAGCTTTAAAAGCCATCCCTTCAAGAAGTCTGGGTCTCAAAGTATGCCTGGGAAAGCAGACCCGCTATGTTCTGGGCACCAAATGCTATGCTCACACCTCCCTGCTGGGGGAGACCCATCTCTTAAAAAAGGAAGTGGGGGGCTGAGGCGGTGGCTCAGCAGTTACATCGCTTGCCTGGTATGTGCAAGTACGTGAGTTCAAACCCCAGCACCACGTACACGGCAAAGTCTCAGAACAACAAAAGCCACATGAAAATTTAAATAAAACTGATTCTTTCTCTCTCCCTCTCTCTTTAAAAAAAAAGAAGTGAGGCCCTAGAGCAAGAGGGCTCAGCCAGAGATGCCCTGTCCCACATGTCCATGGCTGTAGGATACAGAGGGCAAAGTGAGAGGGGACTCTTTCATCATCCCATGAGAACACACACTCAGCCTCTGGCCTAAAGGAACTGAATGGTGAATCCCCCCAAATTTAAGTTCACATCTTAACTCCTGGAACCTGCGAATGTGACCTTATTTGGGAAAAGGGTCTTTGCAGATATAATCAAGGGTAATGAAATGAGATCATCCTGGATTATATGAGGCCCTAAATCCAATGATAAATGTGCTTTTTTGAGAGACAGAAGCAAGGTCACAGGGAGATCAGAAGATCATATGAAGACAGAGGAGAGTTTATAATCAAATAGCTATAAGGAAAGAAATTCCTGGAGCCACTAGAAGCTGAGGGGCAAGGTAGGACTTCCCCTAGAACATCTAGAGGGAGCCTGACCCAACTGACACCCTTATTTCTATGGTCTCCAACTGTGAACCATAAATTCTTAGTGCAAGCCAACATAGTTGTGTTCCTTTGTTAAGACAGTCTTAGGAACTACACCTGATCAAAGATGGACTGTTTAGCACCAGACCCTCAAAGCTGCCAGGTAAGGGGGCAGCAGGGTATCCACCAGGGGTACCCTCCCTTTGCCAGGGATGAACTTGGGAGCATGGGGCCAAAGGATATGTCTGCAGCCCTGAAATCAAGACTGAAGATGTTTTCTGAAGGACACGCTTTGGGACCTGGTCAAGAGAAAGCATGCTCCCATCTGTCATGGGCCAGGGCACCACCCAGAGAAACTTTTCCCAAATGGTCCATGAGGAAGGCGAGCTCTAGGCCATGTGGATCCTCTGATGCTAACATTCACCAGGCTCTCCCCATGGGCCACATACTGTTTCCACAAGCATAAAAGGTAACCGCTCATTCTGCATTTTTATTTCATCCTTCCCTGTCTTTTTTCTATTCATGGCTACCTCTTATATATGGGTCTAAACATAATTGTTTAAAACTATGTTTAAAAAGAGATTGTTAGTGCTTGCTTGGCAGCACATATTCTAAAATCAGAACAATACAGAGATTAACATGGACCCTGCATAAAGATAGGGGAAAAAAAAAGGAGAGAGAGAGAGACACACACACAGAGAGATCGCCACTGTTGGGATGTCTCCTGAGGAAAATGAAGCAGAGACACAGTTTGAATAGCTGGCCCTAGAATCCTCAGTGTTCACTGGAAAAGCTAGAACCATGACTCAAGAGTCCATGTTTTAGGGCCCATACCAGAACTCAACTCTGTCTCACTTAAGCCAGGAGTTTATTGTCCCCTTACCCCTGCCACTGATTGCCCCTGCATCATCATGAGGCAAGGGCCACAATTCTGTGTCTGAGCCACACCTCCTGCCCAGCCTCCCTACCCTCCTCCCCATGTTAAGGACTTAAATTAATAATTAGGCACATGAAATGCTAATGTCTGGACCATGGGCTCACATAATTCAACATGGGATGGTGACATTTAAGAAAACAATTAGTATATAAGGACAAGAGGGAATTCCCATTCCAAACACATCATTTTCAGCTACAAACCCACTCTTGCCTGCCTGCCACTGTTAAGGATGCACCATAACCCTGCACATCTCACATTCAAGCAGGGTCCTGTCCTTCCATCTCGGAAATGCCACTTCCCGGGGAGGTGTTTCCTGCTTCTGCTCCCATTCCCTCTAAACTACTGACACCTCAAACCTACTGACACATCCCCAGGCATCGCCATGACACATCAACATTTAATGAGCCTTTTTGGTGGTGCAGTTTCTTAGGGAAGAACTGACATTGTGCTTCAAACATCATTGAAAACATCCAGCCCCTTGAACTGATAAATACAGGGCTGCAGATTTCCCATCAGGAAGTAATCTAGATGCAGAAGTGCTTTCCCATATAAACATGCCAACATTCATTCTTTGTACCAATAAGGACTTGGAAACAACTTAATGATCCATGAGAAAAAGCTGGTTAAGTTCACATTTCTTAACTAGAAAAATATTGTTCATGAAACCTTTAAAAAATGTTTACTCTATTGTAAGTGGAAAAAAAGCAGGCAGCTAAACTGTACTTCTGGTATAAATTGTCAACTCAAGAAATAAACCTGTTAACCAGAAATGGGGATGTAGCTTAGCGGTAGAGCACTTGCCTAGTATGTGTGGGGGCCTGGGTTCAATTCCCAGTATCACACATGCACACACACACACACCCAAAAAAAAAAAAAAAAACCACACAGGGGGCAGACTAGCTCCTTGACAAAAGAGGGACAGAAAGGAAGATGGTCCAAACAAACATTTTTCACAGATATAGAAAGAGCAATTCTCAAGTTCGTTTGGAATAACAGAAGTCCCAGATTAGCCAAACCATTACTCAGCAAGAAGGAAGAAGTAGGGGGATCTCAATGCCTGACCTGAAATTATACTACAGGGCCATAGTAACAAAAACAGCATGGTATTGCTATCAAAACAGAACTGAAGACCAATGGAATAGAATAGAGGATTCTGAGACGAACCCTCATACCTTTAACTATCTGATATTTGATTAAGAGGGCAAAAACATAGTGTGGAAGAAAGATAGCCTGTTCAACAAATGGTGTTGGACAAATTGGACAGCCATGTGTAGACAACTGAAGCTGGATCCTTCCCTTTCACCCTACACAAAAATTAAATCAAAAACCAGTTCAAAGATCTGCTTATTAAGCCAGCAGCTTTGAATTTACTTGAAAAAGAAGTAGGATCAATACTACAGGACATAGGGATCAGCACCACCTTCCTTAACAAAACTCCTGTGATGCAAGCAGTAAAGTCAAGACTAAATGAATGGGATACAATTAAACTAAAAAGCTTTTGCACAGCTAAAGAATTAGTCAAGAGTGTCAAGAGAGATCCTACAGAATGGGAGAAAATCTTTGCCTGCTATACCTCAGACAGAGGGCTAATATCCAGAATATACAAAGAACTAACACCAAAATCACAAATAATCCAATCAATAAATGGGCTATGGATCTAAAAAGAAACTTCTCACCAGAGGAAATCCAGAAAATATAGGAGAATGCTCTACATCATTAGCAATAAGAAAAATGCAAATCAAAAGTTCAATGAGATACCACCTCACTCCTGTCGGAGTGGCAAAAATGAAGAATATGAACAACAACAGATGCTGGAGGGGCTGTGGGAAAAGAAGAACACTGTCACATTACTGGTGGGACTGCAAACTGGTTCAGCCACTCTGGAAAGCAGTGTGGCGACTCCTCAAAAAATTAGGGCTGGAACCACCATATGACCCAGTTATCCCACTCCTGGGTATTTTCCCAAAAGAGTTAGAATCAGCATATTATAGAGATATGACTTCATTAATGTTTATAGCAGTTCAATTTACCATAGCTAGACCATGGAACCAACCCAGATGCCCCTCACTCAACGAATGGATTCAAAAACTTTGGTACATATATGCAATGGAATACTACTCCGCCTTTAGAGAAGACAATATTATGGCTTTTGAAGCCAAATGGATGGAGATGGAAAAAAATTATGCTAAGTGAAGCATCCCAATCTCAGAGACTCAAGGGCTGAATGTTCTCTCTCATTTGTGGAAGCTAGAATACAACTGGAATCGGTATGATAGATGGCTAAGCTAATAATAACCTCAACATGTATGAATTTTTATACAAACAGAGGGAACCTTGCCTAGGATACTTGGAGATGTAGGGAGCGGGGCAGAGAGCAGGGAGGGATGAAGAAGGATATCAAGGAGACTGGAGGGAGGGAGAATGGGGGAATCAACTCAGAAGGAGATCTCTGACCTCCATGAGAAATCCATTTAACATGGGGGTTCATTTGGCAGAAACATAGAACCATGGGGAATCCAATGGGGGAAACCATGGAATGGCATCAGCCTTGGCTAACTATGTGAATGTACATTTGTTCTTGATTGTTTGATAATGATTCCCCCTCAATTGTAAGTCTATATTCAACTAATAAAAAATAATAAAAACAACAAAAAACCACAGGGCAGACTAGCCCCTTGACAAAAGAGGGACGGAAAGGAAGTTAGTCCAAACAAACATTTTTCCTGACTGGTGAAGCTCTGAGTGTTTATCTTTCTATGAATATATATTATAACTAGACAAAAAATATTTTAAAAAGAAAAATCAATGGGGCTGGAGAGGTGGCTCAGCAGTAGAGCACTTGCCTGGCATGTGCAAGGACATGGGTTCGATCTCCAGCACCACATACACAACTAAGTGGAGGAGAACCAAACAAAAAAGATAAAAAATGTTTTAAATTAACTGTCTTTCTCTTAAAAAAAAAAAAAAGAAAGAAAGAAGGAAAGAAAAATCCAGGTTCCCATAGTTACTCACTGCTGCCAGGGAGTATTAGGGAGATGCAAGGGGCCCTGCCTGCACATTTGGACTTTCCTCCCACCTCAACACCACTTCCTGAGACCCACGCGCACAGCCTTCTCCCCAAGATTAATCACTTCATGTTCCCAGAATCTGCCTGATGCCCTTCACTTCATGTGTTTGCAGGCCTGGGCTGTGCTTCCCTTCTTCCCTCTCCCACTGGAAAACAGGCTCTATCAGGACATGTGTTGTTGTTTTTTTGTTTGTTTTTCAATTTTTAATCACTGTTGTAGCCTCGGTCCCCAGCACATCTCTGGTATATTGTCGATGCTCCATAAACACTTCCTAAAAAGAACTGATATCCTGCTCACAGGTAGCCTCCGTCCTAATGTTTTCCCCAGCTACAACTCTCAAGTGACCCCCACCTCCACCAGGAGTTACCTGCTCACACCTCTGGGTTCTCCCAAGAACACAACATTCACCTTGTCAAATAGAACATATACCATGTCACATCATCCCCTCACCACATCTGCAGTAGCCACACGGATAAATGCCTGAAAGTCTTCATGTCCCCTTCCTTTCCCTCACAACCCTAAGAGGTAAATTCATCCCCATTTTGCAGATGAAGAAACTGAGGCTTAAGAGGTTAAGGAATATACTTTCTTGACAGTAAACAGCAGAGCTGTCTGATTCCAAAGGCCAGACTGGGATAATGCTCTTCTGGAGCCAAATGCCAGTTTGTCTGCCTTACATAGTAAACTGGAAAAAAATTTTTTTTTTGAGAGGAAAAAAAGAGAGAAAATCAATTTTATCAATTTTTACATCTGGCCTTTGTTTCTCCAACACTTAGTTGTATTGGGGTTTGAACGTGGGTCCGCATGCAGGTCAGGGAAGCACTCCAAATACTGAACCACAACTCCAGCCCAGACTGGAACTTTTGAGGACAGGAAAAACATTTTCCTATTTACTGAAAGCTGACCAAGGCCACTTGACATAATGGACATTCAAAGGTGGGCCAATTTAAAGCATAGGAGGATGTCGTTAACGCAGAGCACACTAATTCTAATTCATAGTGTGAGATGGTTCTCGACTAAAACGGTTACAAGTTTAAAGAGTCTGTCTAGCAAAACAAGGGTAATAAAAAGCTTTAATTTTATTCATATTAACACTGGCTATGTAAAGCACTTAAGGACCCAACTGTTGCCATACAGCATCTCTTCAGCAATCCAGAGCTACATCTTTATGAAGTGGTATGTTAACTGCTTTTCTTAAATATTCATTAGCATAGATCCCCTAAAATCCTTTATTGGACAATAATTTCAAAATTGTGTTGTAGAAAATATTTCAAAAATCTCTTTTTGGCCTATCATCTGTCACTTCAATGTAATTTATTACGTGTATACTTTCATATTTTAAACTGTCTCTATAATCCCCTCCATTAGGTGACTTTCACCCCAAACTAATGAAATTTTATTGTACCAAAAGAAGATCATAAACACTTCCAGAAATGGTATTTCTGGACTTCGTTCATTCCTGGGAATCAGGAGAAAATGTCTGTCCCCTGGTGCTGTCTGGGACGACAACCCCCAGCATGTGGACCCTGTGGTGTTTAACACTTATTAACAGCTTGTCTGGGTTTGCTGCTGGTGAATCTCCAGCCGGCTGATGCACACAGATTAGCAGTTACTACATGCACCTCTCCCTTTCCTGGGTCTAATTACGCAGGTGACAACAGATATTTATAAGCATTTCTGGGCACATGTGTACCAATGAGGGGAATTCAGTGTCTCACCCAGGGAAAATAACACAGAAGTGGAGAGTAAGAAGTAAGAGCCTGTAAGGGTCACAATCCGGGGGGAGCACTGACCTTCACTTAGCCTTCGATAGCCTCCAGAGCACTTCAATTCTGCTTTCCCACTCATCTCTAAAACCTTCCTAGTTTGCAGACTGCAATGAGCATGGCCTCCAATGAGAGTGTGGGCTGGGACATCATGCTGCATTTGAACCCATGGCCAACTCGGACTGCACCAGGGATGATTCCAGAATCCCTGCCCGTTGCTTTGGATTCCAGCCTCTAAGCCCCACAAGAATACCAGAAAACTCCTGCAAACATTTGACTATCAGCAAGTTTACAGAAATGTCTCCTATGGTGAAAAGACCACCTGACAACGACTGTGAAGGCAGAGGTCCAGGCTGCCAGCCTGCTTTGTCCAAGCTGGGTGGCGAAGGTTTGTGAGTCTCCACTGTAAAATAGGATCTCATGCAGCAGACCCCTGAGCCTGGACAACATGAGGACATGTGCCATACTTTTGAAATTCAAAGCACCAGTACTGAGGATAAAAATCTTACTTTTTTTTTTTTTTTAAAGAAGACAACATCTCTGTGGTCTAACCTACTAGATCAGGGAGTAGTTTCTGCACCCCTGGTCCTTGCTATGTGCTGGGAACACAAAATGACCAAAGCCCTGCCTAAGAATGCTACCCTCTCCAATCCAGCAGGAAGAGACATCCACAAACAAATGACTAAGATCAAATGTGATGCTCATGGAGGAAGCTCTCATCCTAAATTTTATTTTGGAGTAAGGTGGGGACACTGGTAGAGGAAGCTGGAGGGATCACAAGAAGGCCTGTCAGAAGAAGCAAGGGGAGCTGACTCTGGAAGCTCACCACGTTGGGGACAGGAGAGGACCACTCCAGACATTAGGCCCAGAACATGCAAAAAGTGGTACAAAAAAGAACGGTGTTTTAAGAGAATGAAAGTATTGAGGAAAGCTAGAAGGGCAGGGCCAGGAAGGAGCAGAGGGAGGTTTGGGCACAGAGGCAGCCACACTGCCACCTATGCAACGTCACTTTACTCCTAGAATGAGTGAAACGTGAGGGTCACAGCCTACAGACGCCAGGGGTCAGGGAGTGTCTCAGTGGTTCTTAGCCACACAGTTACTGAGCTCCTGGCATTTTGAGGTTAAACCCATTTTGTCCCTCATTCCAGATGTCAAACACCTATTAAAAACATATATAGTATAACAAGATTATATTATAAAAATTATAATGTATCAGCATAATATATAAGCTCTAGGTTATTATTTCCAACCTATTTTAATGCTCTTGTATCCATTTTATTAAAATATTCACAGAAAAGAAAAGTTGGGGCTTAATGGGTTAAACAGGGATGAGACAGAGATGTATGGGTAAAAACAAACCAAAATGGTATGAGGAAAAACAAGTGAGGATCCTAAAGGGGTAGGACTATGATTAGAAATGTACCTGATATTGGGAATAAGCTGGTTTCAGTAAAAAATAGAAAATGCCATTTTTAAAAGAAGAGCTAATATCCCTAAACTACTCATGTATCTATTATGTGCCAGATATCACCAATTTGAAGAGGAACAGGTGTTGGCCTTGAGTTTGTGAATTAAAAAGGAAAATGAATCCGAGACATCATTCAGCATTGGGTCATGCAGGCTAAGAGGGTGAAAACACAGGGCGTTCTGGGGATGAACATTTTGGGCATCACAGGAGGGCAAAGTGGAGGGCATTTTTATGGGAGAAGATATTTAATACTAAAGATGAAGAAAGGGAAATAAAAAAGAAAAGAAAAGAAAGAGGGCAGGGCATTTCAAGAGGAAGCAGCAGGACAAGAGGGCCAGAGAGGGCCAGCTGGGAGGCAGAGCCCAGGGAGTCAGGAAGTGATGCAGAGGAGGCTGGGAGTAGAGATCTGAAAACCCAGTACAGCAGCAGGCCATCAGGCACCATTCTAAAGGATGATGTGCCTTTTGCAAGAACAGGGACCTTTTATCTGCAGTTTCCTCTATCCTGTGTGAAGTGCCTGGCTCATTAGTGCTTCAAAATGTGGGCAATCATTATTGCATATCAGACACCTGTACTTGCTTTCTGTTCGGTAATGGAGGAGAAGGGTGGAGGATTTAGCCACAGGAGTCCCTAGAGGGCTTTAACATAAGGTAAACTCACCTGGAAAATGGTCCCAAGGCAGACACCCTAACGAAGGCATCATGATTTTTCTGCGTAAGCCCTCGGCAGCTCTGGCAGCCTTAACTACTAAGGAGGCCTGAGGAAAGGCGGGCACACCCCTGAGGAGGGGCCTCTGTGGGGTGTGTTACATTCCTTTGAAAACAGGGCCCCTGCTATAATTTGTGTAATCAGACCCAAGACTGGACTCCAGAACTCGGCTTCCCATTTATTACAATATCACACTCCTGCCCAGGAAGCCCCACCCAAGCTTTTGTTTGGAATTCCTTTCCTTGATTAGGTTTAAGTCCTATTATTCCCGCCACTCAAAAATAACACATGGGCTAATGAAGTTGCAACTTACAGCCCAGCCAGAAACTGCCTTCCCTGAATGAGGCTGATCCTTTTTTACTCTGTTTTAGAATGATGATTTCTTCTTTTCTTTTCCTATCCTGTAGAGAAAGAGTGGGAAGCAGGAACAATGTGTACAAACGGGAAGGCAAATTGTTGTTCTTCTCTGGCAAGAGAAATGTGAGTCAGTGATCCCTCCTAGGCTGTGGCCACTGCCCCCTCTGCTCCCTGGCCTCTGCTGTCACTCTGCTCATTCAGTGCATGGGGCAGTGTGATGGGAGCCTCCAGTCCCATCACCCAGTCTTTATAAATGCTGTTCTCATTCCCTGCTTCCCAGCAGGAGTGGCAGTGTGGAGCTGCCAGGTCCAACCCCCAAAGAAGAGCTGAGGAGCAGGGCAGGGGTCATTGTCCAGACAGTTGGAATACGTACTCCAGAATGCTTGATAACTTACAACAAAGATGAGGGGTGTTGGGCAATTTTACTTCCAAACAGTAAGTAATAGAGTTTGGGGGAAAGGATCAATCACTTTATCTAGCAAAGGCTTAAATAATGTAAGAGGGATGTTTTGTGGTCTGCCCAGCTGAAAGCACTGGCCTCAGGCCTGCCCTACTTCCCTACTGCCATCAAAGTTATCCAAGCAGTGAGGGAGCCCCAATTCCAAGGCAGTTAATCCATTCCCAGGCCACAGATCTAACACCATGTGGCCTGACTCAAACAGGCCAGCTTTACCAGTGGGATTCTTTTTCCCTAATTACTGAGGCATCCTATTTTGTGAAACTCTAACTGGGTGACTGGAAGTTTATGAGGTCACCAAGACTGGGGTAGCTACAGAGGAGTAGAGCAAACTGGTAAGTAACCATAATCTTGTAAATGCATCTGTGGGACAGGAGGAGAAATCATACTCTAAAAGAGGGACCAGAGGTATGGGAGCCCAAGAAAGCACCTTGGCTGTCAGCCCAGTTCTTGTGATTTCAGTGCACTTTGTTTCCAAAGACACGCAGAAACCTTCCCTGTTATCCAGCTCATGAGCATGGGTTTCTAATGCTCCCTTCACCAAAAACAGATACTCCATGTGTGTTAGGTGCTGTGGCAGCAGGGCTCTCTCAGAGATAGCATGGAAATTCCTCAGTGGACAGCTGTGGAACGTGGCGGCACAGGCATAGAACAGCATGAGGGACATATGTCTTGTTCTGGCGAAAGAAGGTAGAGCACAGCTCACTGAGGTCCAGATCTGCCAGAGAGCTCAGAAGAGACTTGACCATTTCAAGTACGACGGGTGTAACTGAACGTTGAGGACATTGTGATAGTCCCACTGTGAAACTAAGTTTCCTTCCCACCATTCCTCTGGGCTGAGTCCACATTCACTTAGACCCCAACCTACGCAGACCTGGGAGAGGCTCTGCTGGCAAGCTCTCCTGCCTCCACTTCCGGTGATCCTAGGAAAATGCATCAATCCCATCAATCCCCAGGGAAGGCTGTTTTGAGCTCTCTCAACTCAACTGCACACTAACAGACAAGAGGGAGGTCAGGCAACTAAAGGACTCCTCCCTCTGAACTGTTCTCCTTCATACCAAAGGGAAAGGGGATGTTCACTCACAGGGGATTAAATGGGATCCAAAATGTGTGACATCACAGTGTGCCACCACCAAAGATGAAGGACTGTCAAGCTGTAGACAATTGAGAAACAGACAGAGCAGAGCTCTCTGTCCTTCTGTACTTGCCTTAAAATAGGACATAGATTTACCCAGGGGAACAAAGGTTAATCACTGATGACAACTTTGGACCCTTATTGACCTGGAGATGGCACCAGAGGAATCTCCATTAACAGGCTTTATTAACAAGCCGTTATCTCCTAATTCTTGGCTTTCCCCCAAGTTGGCGCCCATAGAGACTCTATATCCTTTCCCTTTGTCTCATCACATCTCTAAAAACATGTTGCTTTTTGCTGAAAATGCTAGATAAGCTGGCATTCAAAGTCATCTCTCTGAGAACTTCTTATTCCCCAAGTATCTCATATATATATTACATATATATAATATTCACGTGTTATATATATAATATATATGAATGAAATATATGGCAATAAACTTATCTTTTCTTGTTAATCTGTCTGTCATTTTTTACAATGTCCATTTGAACTAAGAACCTTTGAGGACTGGAGGGAAAAAATCATGTTTTTCTCTTTTAAGAATTTTATTCTAAACTTATATGATAAGCATTTCAGGGTAAGGGTAGGCATGGAGATGGAAAACAAAATGAACAAGGCACAAGCAGATGCTTAAGGAACATTCATCAAAACAAATATGTCAGACACACAGCTGACCCAATCACATGCATACATTCTGCAAATGCTACAAGTTCTACATTGGCTAGATGAAGAAATCGCTCCTAACTCCTACATGCCAAGAAGTCTTCCTTGAGAAATGCAGTTGAAGCAGAAAATAAAACTAGGAAGCCCACAACCCTGCAGATCTAAGGTGCCTCTGCAGAACACATGGGACTCCAGGAATCACCTCTGCAAGCCCCTTCATTTTAAATCTTCGGACTTATGGCTTTCAACACACAAAGTAATCTGAAATTTGCCTATTAAAAATTTCCAGGCAATAGCATCTATTAGCAAAAAAGCATAAATGTTTACAAGGTTGGAGGGCACACTCTGAGCCTAGGACTCCAACTGCACCAGCCCACTCTTTGGCAATCCCGATATGGGGCCTCCAACTATGTAAAAGTGTCAGAGCCCTCTCGGTCAGCACATTGTACCTTTTGTGTGCCACTATTTCCATCTGGTTCTTGACATCTCTAAATTCACTGTCCATGCACGGCCCCGGAAGTCTGTCTGGATCTGACAATTAGTAAGGATTTTATGAATTTCAACCCTACCAATTTATTCTTAGGGCCCGCTTAACATCATCCTCCAAAGACTCCAGCCCAGTCTGGTCACAGTCACTAGTGAGACCTCTATCCCACTCAGAACCTCCTTCAGAGAAATCTGAGCAGTTGGTTCCTAGAAGCCAACCTTGCTCAAAGTGTACTCCTAAAGTTCAAGAGGTTCAGTGATCCAGCAAGTCCTCACATACTTTAACATGCTCCTATACACTGTGACTTTCTTAGAGGAGAGGGAAATATGTGAATCCCAAAGAATCAAACTTTTGCCAAGTCCCATGGGAAACAAAAAAAAGAACTTAAATTTTATTTCCCTTGACTGATACACAATTCTTATAAGCAACAAGTTCTTTCTTACCAAGAAAAGTAAAGCAGAAATGTACCAAGAATAAACAAATGGTAAATTACAAGTAGTGCCCCATCAAAATCAGGAAGAAAACATGGATACCCACTCACTGCTGTTTAACATTATCTTTCACCCTCAAACCAACACAGACAGAAAAAAAACAAGATATATGTTATGGTTTGAATATGAGATATCCCCCCAAAACTCCTCTGTTAAAGCAGGAGGTAAAAGAATTAGATGATGAGAGAGCTGTGACTTAATGAGTGGATTAATCTGTTTGATGAACGAATAATCTGAAAGGACTACTATACTGGTGATAATTGTAAACAGTTGTGACAGGAGGAGGTGGGTCACTGGGGTATGCCCTTTGGGATTGGATCTTGTACCCCTGGCTCTTTCTCTCTCTCTCTCCTTTCATCACCCATGCCCTTCCACCATGATGGTCTGCCTTACCTGGAGCCAAGATCAGTGCAGCCAGTCAGCCATGGACTAAACCCATCAACTCAATACAAACTTTTCTTCTTCTAAGTTGTTCTTGTCAGGGATTTTGTTCACAACAATGAGAAACTAACACAATAAACTATAAAGAAGGCAGTAAAACTTTGAATATTTGCAGATGAAATGCAGTCTGTCTAGAATCTCGTGGAATGTGGATAGTCAGATACAGTAATCATTTAGAAAGATGGCATTTTAGAAACCGTTTTACTTAGCAGCTGTGGTGATACATGCCTGTAGATAATCCCAGCTACTAGAGAGGCTGAGGAAGGAGGGTCCCAATTCAAGGCCAACCTAGGCAACTTGGTAAGACCCTGTCTCAAAATATAAAGTAAAAGGGCCAGGGTTGTAGCTCCTTGGGTTCAATCCCTAGTACTGGGGTGGGGGGAGAAGAAAGATCTACTCATAAATAGATAAAAAGAAGGAAGATGATAAAGAAAACACCTAAGAATAAACCTACCTATAAATATGGCAAACCAACCTTATTTTAAATCTTACTAAAGGATATCAAAAAAGGTGTTTATTTCTATAAAATAAAGAACTATCATTTCCCAGATGGGGAAGATAAATACTGTAATATAGCAATATTCCCTCAAGCCATTTATAAAGTGTAATCCAACCAACATCTCAACAGGATATTCCTTAGAACTTAGAATGCCAATTCTAAAACTGAAGTGGAAGAGAAAAAGTTTCTGATGATTAAAAATATCTAATTAAAAAAAAGAGAGAGAGGAAATACTGTGCCAGAACCAATACAATAAAGTCCCAGTTACAAAAGCAGTGTGATGTCATCATAGAAATGGACAAATTATCATTAGAACAGCAGGGAGAGCCCAGAAAACAAACACATAGGACACAATAAAGATATCATTTCAAGTGGGTACAGGAGAGCAAACTATTTGAAACATTATATTGGGAAAAGTAAATATCTATATAAACAAAAATTAAGTTACAGCTCTACTACTGTCATATACAAATTCTAGGTAAGAGATATAAACACTACAAAATTATGAAACTACCAGAAAAAAATACAAAGAATATATCAATTATATGTGCAAAACTCAGAAGTCAAAGAAAAGGTCACAGATGTAGCAACACAGTAGTTAAAATCTATATTTCATAAGCAAATTTCAAAGACAGGCAACAAAGAGCCATTATTTACAAAAGATTTTTTGGGGGAAGGATACAATTAATTTGATCTATTACTTTTTACTCTAAAGCCTTCCATAATGTTTAAATCTTACATAACAAGTGATAATACAAATATGATTGATGATTACATATATATATACATATATATGTATATATATATATATTCTTATAGCATACCAGAAAGGTTAACATAACATAAAGGAACACATCCTTTTATAAATATGGACAAATTAAAACTTAGTGGAGTAAAACAGGTTGTTATTTTTTCAGGAATAAAAATAAGAGCAGAATGTGGGCAGCTATCTGCAATAGTTTTCTTTTAAACATTCTCCTCAGTGCCTTTCCCATAGATGCTTTGGAAGAGAATCTGTGCTCTTCAAAGGGAGTGTGCCTCTGGGTTGTTGATGATTATCTCAGTGTCCACACAGTACACAAACAAAAAACATCCAAGTCGACTAAGAATCCCATGGGGAAGACATCTCATAATTCTTAACCTAGGAGAAGGGGGTTTTGTTTTGGCTTTTCCTAAGTCAGATAGAACTTATGGCCTTCAAAATTTTTGTGAATTTTTCATACGAATGCAATGTATAAGATTTTTTAAATTTGTATCTTTGCCAAACCCTTAAGTTTGCTCAGCACCTAAAAAGAAAATTTTGCGAGTCTTGCTACAGTGCTGAATTTAAGATCAAGGAGAAAAGTTACCACGTCCATGATGCACTCTTACTGGGCCTTAGTGATCTTCCGGGCCTGTCAAGCAAGGAAACTGATAGTCTGACTGATGGACCACCAAGCTCAGTCAGCAGTGTTCTCCCAATCTTTTCCATTCTTTCCAGAAAAGAGTCCTCTTGCCTTTGATAAAGTTCTGCCTTTCACTTCACTTTCTCTTAAGTAATAAACAGGTAGCCCTAACCCTTTAAAATTTTTCTACCCCATCCCAGAAACAACCTACCTATGGAATTCAAAGGTCTATGGCTCCCCTGAGTTTTCCCATCAGTCACAACCACTAACAATTTAGTCTCTTCTCAGGGGATATTTTTATTATCTATCTCCAAGTCATTAAATTAAAACTATAATTTTCAGATGTTAAGTAGGGCTTAAAACTCAATCAAAATTCAATTGTCAGCTGGTACAACATCTTTCTCCATCTAGACCAAATGAAGCTTATCTGCAGGAATTCTTATGATATTCCAACTAGTCTCTGTGTTGCTAGAAACAAACAGTGAGCCTCATCTATCCCCCAGTGCCCTTTAGTCTCAGACTATGCAAACAGGGACAATGGGGGTAGGGGATGGTTAGAGGAGCACTTGAAGCTAAAGTGTCCCTCACATTGTAATCATTCCATATACAACTGCTGTACTAACGTAGATTATGCATCCTGATTGATCTTGGATACTATTTAGCCAATTGCATATGCTCATTCACTACTTTTCTACCTGAATGTTAAAGTTGAAGAATATGAACAACAACAGGATGCTGGAGGGGCTGTGGGGCAAAAGGAACACTACCACACTGTTGGTGGGACTGCAGACTGGCACAGCCACTCTGGAAAGCAGTGTGGAGATTCCTCAAACAATTAGTGATGGAACCACCATAGGACCCAGCTATCCCACTCTCAGGTATTTTCCCAGAAGAGCTAGAATCAGCATATTATAGGGATACAGCTACATCAATGTTTATAGCACCTCAATTTACAATAGCTAAATTATGGAATCAATCCAAATGCCCTTCTGAATGAATAGATCTAAAAACTGTGTATACACACACACACTCACTCACACACACACACACACAGAGGAGTTCTACTCAGCTATTAGAATGATATCATGGCTTTTGCTGGTAAATGGATGGAAATGGAAAAAATCATGCTGAGTGAAATAAACCAAACACAGAGACTTAAGGTCAAATGTTTTCTCTCATATGTGGAAGCTAGAGTAAAACCTAGGATAGGGAGAAAGTTAGTCAAGCTAACTTAATAGACTCAGAAAATTCAAAGTAACACAATCTGGAGGAACGATAGCTATGAAGTGAGGCAAGAAGAGGGAGGGTGGAGGAGAGAGGGAAGGAGGGAAGGGAAGGATTAGGAGGGTTACTAATACTGTAGGGTATACTTAACTCCCCTGAGAAGCCAAATTATTCTCAGGCAGGCATTAAAACTAGAACTTTCAAAAATTAATATGTATGTTTATCATCATTTATATCTGTAACAAGTGGGAATCACAGAGACAAGAGATCGGGGAGTGGGTGAAGGGGAGAGATCCTAGATAAGGACTGGGTTCAAGTTACTTTGTCATTACATATGCATTTATGAATGTGTAGCAATGAATCCCTTCAATATGTAAGACTATGTTGAACTTAAAAAAAAAAAAAAAGACCAGTGAGAGCAAAGGAAAGGGAAAGACTGAATTCTACATTGTGTTCTGTAGCCTTAGCAACTGGCAAAAATGAATAAATAATGTTAGATTAAAAGATATTTATCACAAGCTAATCACATAGCACAAAATTAAACAATAAATCTAAATAGATACACCATTTATATAACTTCTCTTGACAGATATTTTAATAAATATTTTATGAGTAACAAGGAAGAATTTTCTGCTTTGGTTATATGCAGTAAAAAAGGCGAAGAGCACATAATGGGCAAATATTCAATATTTTAATATTAAATTATAGGCATAAATGCATTTATTTTTATGTGCATTGTCTAAAATGGCTTAAAAGAATATGTACCAAATTCTTAATATACTAGAAGTGGAAAAAATGAGAAAGATTTTCAAGTTATGTTTTAAACATCCATATAAACTGAAATTTCTCTAACACATGCATCAATTTTGTCATTTTTAAAACATAAACATTAAAAATAACAAAGACACATTGAAGCTTGCAATGTGAATTGGCATGACTTTTTAAGTAAGGTATGTAAGAGCCTTTAAAATGTTTATATTTTTTGACTCAACTCTTTATAAGTTTTCATAATGTAGCTATCTATGCTTTTCTTTTTATAAAAGCAACCTAGTTGTTTAACATATCACATGAGATCTTTCTAATGAAGGCACTAGAAATATAAGCTAGAAAAAGAGTATAGTCAATTCTCATTTTTTTTTCAGTGATTATGCTCTATAAAGTCTCATGAATTAGCAAATACTAAAGCACTACTCCAAGGGGAAATAGAAGATCAAGTCCCTGTAAGCTTCT